>VDFB02311181.1:0-25034 GCA_007258455.2 Sequoia sempervirens
TCAGAAGAAACAATTGTGAGGAATTGGTAATTCACAGCTCTCAGGAAATTATAAATCACTCTCAAAAATTAAGCTCTTCAAAAATTGTGAATTGGTAAGTAAGAATGATGAACAGGGCGGCCTTTTATAGAGCCCCAGCCCCTTTGCTTTCCACTTCTGCAGGCATGTAAGTTGCCAAAATTGCATTTTGATTAATTCAACCACTTTGTGGCGGATTTTTACTTCCATGCTTAGCTATTTAGAGATGAATCGACCTCCATAACTGACAATAAATTGGAGAAAGTTTCAAACTGCACATGTTAAATAAAGAAGAATTGACACCTACAGGAAATGGCGCCAACTGTGAAAATGATTCATCAAATTGGAAATGGTCTTGGTTATACGAAACCCACATTGCCATTATTCATGGTTCGATTGCCAAGCACTCAGCTGCGTTTCATTTTTCCCAGGCGACCAGGTCATTTCCATGCGCATCAGGCGTGCATTTCTTCTCATGCAGCTTTCACATTTTATTTTTCTAAAGTTTCAATATAGTTTCAAATGAAATATTTCCTCTTCATAAGTTCAGCGTGATTTATATCCCAAAACATAAAGTTTGATTCAAATAAAGTGATTTGAATAAATTGCATATAAATCATTGATATAACTTCATTTGATTTAAATCAGTTTCCATAGTTCAATATTCGATATTTCATGAATTGATTTATTCATTGATTTTCATAGTTTGAAATAAAGTCTTCATTTAAAGACTTAACTATGAGATATATCGATTCCTAATTCATTTTAAATTAATTAATATATATATATATATATATATATATATATATATATATATATATATATAATTACTAAGTTACCGGAATTGCTCATATGCCCTGCCGATTCCGGGTACTAGTACATATCCAAATTGGATACGTGTAAAAACCCTGTGGAATCGACCAGGGTACTGCATTTTTTAATCTTGAAACGTATTTTAAAAAATAGACGAATATCGATGTTTTTCCGACATTTTTTCGGTCAACATGGCATGTTTGACTGATTCCGAAAGTCTTGACGCAGATTTCAAAGTTTTTTTCAACTTTTTTCGTGTGCTTAAACGCGCCAAGTTTTGAAAATTTGATATCAAATTAATTTAGTATAATTGTATTTCAGATTTGTTATATATATAGTAGTTTTAAGTTCTGTTTAGCATATGCATGATATGTGGTATTCTAAATTTAATTCTTGTTTTTACTTTTTAGGCTGCAAATATGTCTATATCTATGATTTTTATATGTTTTATGTATGGACATACCCAAACGTACCCACCGCCAAAAAAAAATTTGCCGTACCAGCGTACCGTACCCGATTTGGCAACTTAGTTTAATTATATATTTATATTATAGTTTTATTTACTTTACCATATATATATATTTATATAATATTATATATATATATATATATATATATATATTTACATATTTATTCGTTGAATACATATATTGCGAACCAGTCAGCATACTTTCAATATATATATCTATGTATATTTGTATACATGTGTATATGTAAACTCCAAGGCAATAATAATAATAATATTGTTAACATCCCCAATGATACAAATACCAAGACAAACATCACTCATAAATGCATACAGAAGTAGATGAGACTTCTAACACCAACATACAAGCTATGGATGACTTACCTATAACCCAACACAACTGATTCAATTCACTCAATCTACGGTGAAGTGTGGTATGCTCAGATAGTTTATTTTACTGGTTACCCGACCAAGCTCCTCTCTCGAGTGATACTTCCCTTCCGCCTGGAGGAATGGTTCATATACCTGCATCCACTGACATAAACTCACGGCAGTCAAATGTTCACAACATTAGCAATACACATAAACAACACATGTTAGAATACATAATTCCATAACATTATAATGCAATACTTCACCATGGATAACGTCAATTGAAGCAACATTAAATGAGATAAATTTCATATTGAAAACAAGGTACAAGCATTATTAATTCATCTCGAGAATTCACATTACAATCACATTTACCCCATCTAGTAATAGTAAATAGTAACCATGTAACACTATTTTCCATTTATCTGCTTCCTCCATTTTCCTCGGAAATTATCACAATTTCCTGAACAGCTGCTTCGCTGAGCTTTGATATTAATTGTTGAATAAGTTGTAGCAGATTAAATGAAAACAAGAATGCAGAATATAAAACTCAGAAAAGAAATGAGACACGAATACGAAGACAAAGAATTTATAGTGGTTCACCAAAACTGGCTACATCCACTTTGAAGCAGAGGAATTATTTTATTAATCTCTGTTTCTCAGTTACATACAGCAGCAGCATAACATCAGCAATAATCAATAGCAATTAAATTATCCATTTTGGATAAGTCTTTGAAAATGAATATGAAAGGACAATTGCAATTGGAGGGAAAACTAGAGTATGTGTTGGGCTTCAATATTTAACAAATACATATAATCAAGTCGCTTATTTGATTGTTATATTGAGAGTTGAAATTAGCTTAGCTCATTTTGGCTCAGGATTGGGTCTCACCCCTGCCTCTTGCCTCCCCCTTAAAAAATAAAGACATATTGGAAAATCTCATATACTATATCTGCCGAATTCATTCAAAATCACCAAAAAATAATAAAAATCAGGTTAAATCCTGTTTTTGCACATCTGCTTGTTGGAGAATCTCATAAGACACTAGAGTATTTTATTTGCTGGTATAAGTTTGTAAATTTTATTCTTTTGAGTTTTTAATGTTTCACACCTAAAACAAAAATCCAGTTTTTAATATGATCATTATATTGAAACTTGAACTTGGATTAGCTCATTTTGGTCTTGAGATTGGACCCCGTTGAAATAAAGGCAAAAAAATGGCAATACTTGACAAATCAATATGTTAAAAATTCAATCAAGATTACCAAAAAATCGACAAAATATCTAGAAATGAATTCATCTCTTGTAGATTCTGATTTCTTTAGTGTGGATTCTGCAAAATGGTTTTTTAGATGTTAAAATGAGGGAGATAAGGGTAGTCTCCCAGCTGCTGTAAGGTCTTCTTTTCACATTTTTGGTATTTTATTATCAGTGTTCCATGGGGTCCTGGGACAAGGGGATGCATTTCGAGGATAGGGGGATCAAGGGCCTAGATTTGGAGCCTAGATTTGGGGATGTTGGGGGGTTGATGGGGCAAATATATATAGTACTTAAAAAAGTAGTTATTAATAAGTATTTTAGGGGTGGAGGACAAGGATGGGGGAGGGCGTTTTAGGGTTGAAGGGATTAGGGGTGGGGACATGTCCCTGTGGAACACTATTTATTATTGAGTGGAGAGTCTCTTGTGTTGTGTCAGTTAGAGCTGCCAAGGGTCACTTGGCTTAGGGTTCAATGAATTATCATAAGAGTTGCAGAATCTCAAAGCTATATTTTTGAGCATTTTAGACCACCCATGATTATGGGACTGCCGTACAGGTTGTTTAGTTTATTACCATCATTGATATTTGGTTTGAGAATACTATTTCCAATATCTTGGCTCCATCATTTTTGTGTTTTTCCTGAAGCTTTGAATGCCCTCGTGTATATGTATTCGTGCTTTTACAAGGCAACCATGGTTATTTGGTGTTTTGTTCAAGAATATGTTGGATAGGTTACTAGAATCACTTTTTTGTGCTCTCTTCACATTTTTTATTGATGTGTCACTGGGGGTTGACAACTGGTCCCTTGTCCATTTAAGAAGATAATCAAGAAAAGTCATAACTTTTGTTGTTGGGTTTCTTGAGAACCCATGACCTTGACCAATCTGAGCCAGGCTTTGATCCCAATTTGAATCTGACCCCAAACATGACCATCTGGTCTGAGCGAACTCGAGTGGGAAATGGTAACCTATAACATAATAAAAGCATATGTTAAAAAAATTAAAAGAAAATCTAATTATCAATTTTTTGAACGATAATTTAGGAAATGGGGCTAGGTTAAAAGGTTTGTTACCAGGTATGCCTGGTTTAGGGCTCTACCAGGTATGTTGGATAGGTTACTAGAATCACTTTTTTGTGCTCTCTTCACATTTTTTATTGATGTGTCACTGGGGGTAACACAACTGGTCCCTTGTCCATTTAAGAAGATAATCAAGAAAATTCATAACTTTTGTTGTTGGGTTTCTTGAGAACCCATGACCTTGACCAATCTGAGCCAGGCTTTGATCCCAATTTGAATCTGACCCCAAACATGATCATCTGGTCTGAGTGAACTCAAGTGGGAAATGGTAACCCATAACATAAAAAAAGCATATGTTAAAAAAATTAAAAGAAAATCTAATTATCAATTTTTTGAACGATAATTTAGGAAATGGGGCTAGGTTAAAAGGTTTGTTACCAGGTATGCCTGGTTTAGGGCTCTACCCATCCCAAATGGGGTATTTTAAAATGTAGTCAAAGTTTGTAATTTTTTTTTTTCATAAAATTTGGAATTTTTGGAATAGTGAAATGTTCACCTGCAAAAACAGAGAAACATTCCTTAAAGATCCCTTTACTATTTATCATGCACTATGAGGCAAGTACCCAAGGTAAACTCAATGTTTGTTGCACAAAGTCAGCCTATTTGCATGGTGGGAAAGACAACAACAGGAAAAGCTTAAGTTTTAATATACTTTTCCCCTGTTTAATTTACAAAATGGCTTTGTCTTGGTTTTCTTTTCCACACTTTTCCTATTGAAAATCAATTGTATCCCCATTTTTTTGTTTTTGCAGACTTAATATTTTTATTACTCGGCAGTCATGGTCTATGGGATTTTAATTAATATATTAATTATTATTAACCAATATGCATATATGTTTATATTGTTATATTATTTATACTTCAAAACTATATGTAAGTACATAATAATATAAGATTTTAAAGATTCTATTTAATGACTACATATAGCTTTTTTTGCCTCGACAAATTTGATCACACTCATTGATCCATCATTAGCAAGAGGATAGGGATCGATTCAACGAACCAAAATTATTTTTTATTTTTTGCTTTTTAAAACTAGAGTAGCTGTTTGGGGGTGGCTGCTCTGGTGGGGTTGAGGGGCAGTGCTCGTAGTTGGTTGAGGAGCTGTGTTTAGGGGTTGTGCCATTGGCTTGCTCCTTGTTGCAATATAGGGTGGGGTTGAGGGGTGGAGCACCTATGACCAAGCTCAAGTTAAAGCCTTTGAGATCACCTAGACCTTCATGGTGCATGCCATTTTTTTATAACTTTATTCTTTAAACCAAGCTTCAAGAGTCTTCCAAACCCTTGGAAAAATGCAAGTATTGAAGCCATAGAGTGAGTATTTATATATATATTTTTGTTTTTTAAAATAATTTTCCACGTGACTACCATGGGCAAGTTTTCTAGACAAGACTCGACAAGTTTGGTAAACAAGACTTGGCGAGTTTGGTAAACAAGACTTGGTGAGTTCGGTAGACATGCAAGGAACCTGGTTCCCGAATCTTTGGGCCTTGGTTTGACTAGTTCACTTTGAGTTTGGGCGAGTCTGATAACTATGATATTAATCATTTGGTTTTCCTTTAACATTTATGATTTGACAAGTGGCGTTGCATTATCAAATTCGGCTGTGTTCTCAACTTTGTCTTTTATTATGCATGTTTTGTGCAAAATATGGTGTTTTATATATTGTATGGTCAAACCCAGTCGTATTGAACCAAGGGGAAAAAAAGGGAAAAATGGCAAAACTTGAACTTCAAACCTCAAAGGCATTTGTAGTTCACGTTTTTCAAAATTAACACTGCACTTTATTAAGGCTTTTTTCATTCTTGTCACTTGCCCAAGGCAGGTAGTACGACATTATATCCTAAAAGGAAGCCTTCCAAAAAAACAGAGAGGAAACAAAGATTGTTGAATCTTTAAGCTTAGAGGCTCATATAGTCGAGCTTATGCCTTAAATGTAGTACTATAGTTGGTGCATTTGATGCTTAAAATAAAGTCTTAAGACAGTGTCGATCCTTCTTGAATTTTCCCAGCATTGTCTCTTCAGGAAGGGGGTTGTTGGGGCATGTATGTCTATGAATATTGCATCTTTTACAGCAGATTGAGTTGCATTGACAACTTATTTAGTGAGAAGAGAGTATTTTATATACAAGGAGCTCTAGATAGTGACAAGTACCACTGACTGACCTTCAACATCAACCAAACTTTCTAGGTTTATGCGCCAAAAAAATCTTTGATTTTAGTACTAGTTTGTTTCCTTATGAAATTAAGTTTAGGATGCCCTTGTTGGAGCCACCATTTCCATAGCTTCCTTTTGTTAGGGGTATTTGGATCATAATGTTGCAAAGATCACCTTTTTTTATGTCTAAAGGGACTTTCATTCTCTGTTCTTTTGTGATCTCTGTCACCCAAAATTGGTCACCTGTGCCAATTACATCTTGGGCTTCTTGTTCAAGTTAGTCTGCTTCTGTAGACATATGTCATCTTCTGATGTTGAGATTGAAGCTATATCATCCCCTTAATTAAAAAACAAGATTTTTTGTGTGATGGTTATTGTGGGAGGGTGTGGAGGATTGAAGTGAGGGAGCTTTGGAGGTTGTTTGATTCTTTCAATTTTATTGTTAGAACTTTCTTGGTATGAATTTCTTTGCTGTCTTCCTGAAGAATCGCATTGATAATGAAAAGCTTCATTTAGATTAGACTTTTTCTTTTGTATATTAGTTTGTACTTGCTCTAGATTGGAAGTACTCTACATTTTAAGACACCCATTCTTGGATAAAGCTAGAGCATTTCTTGTTTCTTACTTTTTTGGGGCCCAAATTTGCTTTGTTGTCCTATTTCATCTCTAATAACTCCTTAGAGCCTTTGCTGAATTTGGAAGAGGGATTGGATTAACTATCATGAATATTGCTAATCAGGGGACAAGCTTGTTCAAGAAATCTATATTCATGGTAGTAATGGCATTGAAATGACGTACTCTCACATTTGAGTTGAATCAAACTGTAGTCATCTATAGGGCTACTTCTTTCAGAAGAGGCTTCCCTAAGCCTAGATAGATGCATACTGTGATGGAGGTTCCCATGGATCTACTCAAAGTGATGTTTGTGAGTTCCCCTAGATAGTTTCTGATTTATTCTAAATTCTATGGTATAGTCATTTCAAACTTCAAATTGCAATGTGTAGATAGATAGATCCTCATACAGACTTTAAGTTTGTTTCTTAGTTGCATCAAATCTTGTAGATCACATCCTTATAATGAGACCTCTGTTTTTGAAAAACAATTGGTTGCCTTTGAATATTAGATCCTTGTCCTTTGAATTGCTAGAGTTTGGAACACATTCTAAAGTTTTGATTCTATCTAGCTTGATTTTAGGGTTGGATATGGCTAATAGGATGTAGTTGTTCCCTGTATTTTAGAAGAGGTAGACCTGTAAATTTTTCTTTGCTTAGCAATTTGCTGATGAAAGATTCTTCCTCATTAGTAGAAGCCATGCTGAGTCTTTAATTGAGGAAGCTTGCTAGTTGGTACTTGTCCTTAAAGTATTGGATTACTAAGATCCCTATTTTTCAATAGCTGTCCCCTGCCATCCCCTAAAAATTGTCCTCCCTCCTGTCTTCGTCCCTGATACGCGTCCCGTCCCAGAAACTTGGGGTAACATAGGTTTTCTTTGTTTGGAAATGCCACTTGGGCTTTGGGCACTGCTAGGGCGTACCCTATTGAAATTGCAACATGAAGGAGATTCAAACGCTTCAATGCCACAATTAGTCATTCATCTTTGGCACTTTCCTTATTACATTCAATTTATAAAGTTATTCAATCTGGTAACTATCCAAGCCACCTAACAACTAACTAATAACTAATATCTATAAACTAAAGTGATTATTAGTCATTCATCTTTGACACTTTCATCACTACATTCAATTTATAAAGTCATTCAACCTACTAACTAATAACCAATCTCTATAAACATAAGTGATTATCACGTAATCACTTCTATTATTTATTTATTATCTATTAACTCATATGTCATTCACTAATTCCGAACGCCCCCCTTTAGTTTGACATAAGAACTTTATTCTGAACTTGAATCGATGGTTGGCTTTGGTTGGTCATTGCCTCTGGCTTTTGCTATAGTCCTGAGGTTCACCTATTTCATGTTGGCCCCCCTCAATGAATTTTTTTATTTGAATGTCAGTTCTACCAATAATCTATCCAATTACAATGTGACCAAATACAAAGAATCCTTATAATTCCTACAACTTTTATTTTTTGCATCAGCAGATAAGATGCTGATAGATGTTGTTAAATTTGATCTTACACTTGCCTCTTGCATTCACTTCAAAGTTTCTGATGTCTTTTCAACAAACCCAATTGGTGCAAAGCCTGCAAATGTGGTATTCCATGCAACCCATTTCTTTTGAGGCATTTTTTTCAAACAGTTCACGTTCCTTGTCTATGCTTTCACATTTTTGCATACATGTTGCAACTGTAAACTCAGTTACATAACTCTTCAGGTTTGGTTGAACCAGAGGGCTTTCAACCCATCTTTTGTTCATACAACTGTCTTTCTGCATTCAAAAGTGTAACTCCTCTAATCCTGCCAATGGATGTTTAAAGATCTACTGTGCTCCTTTCTAAACTTCCACACTATAATTGGACAACTCTTTTGCTCATATAGGAGTGACATCAAGATTTGATTCCTGTGAATGTTCCAGCCAAAAATCTCCTGATTAGCGCTTGCTATTTGGGCAGATTATATGTTGTAATGAATAATGTTAATCATGCAACCGTAGCATTTTTATTTGCTCAATTTGTGACTGATCATAGTGGAACTACATCTTAGCATTTGGAGTGAATCTAAGCTTACATGTTTAAATAAATCTTCTTCTATACTGAATGGTTTGGAGTAGTTACTTATTTTGTATATAAAGCTTTAATTGTTCAAATTGCATTCAAGCGTTTGCTTGCAACTAAAAATGTGTGAGTTATCATCACATGGTGTGGTTCCTCCTTCAATATAGGCCAACCCTCCTCCTATGCTGTTGCACCTTGTCTTCCAAATAAATATCAACATCAACCAAAATTACACTATCAACAAAGCCATCATGATAGAGCTTTTGATCACGTGATCCACAATATTGTTAAATGTTGCAGTCTTGTCATATACATGAGTCAAATGGCAGATGTTTCACAATGTTTTCACCATGGTTGTATTCACGTCATCTGGAAAATATATTGAAGACTGCAGCAACTGCTTGCTATTGTAATCAGATCACATTAAAATTCAGACACAATATTCCTAGTGATAGCACAGAGAAACATATGAATGCTTTTCCAACTCAACAACAAACTTAATATTAAACCATTCCAGGGGCTTTTGTTAGACAACAACCAGAAACTAAACTAGATATATACTTTTTTTAATTTTAATATGAACATGAACAAAATGGAGTGAAAATGATGAAAACAGTGAACAAGATGGGGAGAGGAAAAAAACCAAATGAATGATGATGTTATAGATTTGCATGTGGTCTGCACTGCAACATTTTTGACAAAATTTAAGAATGGTGGAGAGGTAAACCGTAAAACAATGGCTGTTGCATGTGCTTGTAATTGCATCACTGTTTTATGAATTACTTTGGAGAAGGAAGGACTAGTGAATGGAAGGTAAACAGAGAGGCTTAGAAAACCTGCTATGATTCCACATTGAAATTGTGGCACAAAGGAGAGCCAGAAGCTCCAACACCACAATTAATCATTCATCTTCGACACTTTCATTAGTACATTCAATGCCTTTATAAAGCCATTCAACTTACTAACTTCCCAAACCACCCAATAACTAACTAATAATTAATCTCTATAAACTAAAGTGATTATTACATAATCAATTACATTATAAATTATTTCATATCTCGTGCACTAATTTCTAACATGCCCTTGTTTGTCTAATCCTTGCTCTCATGCCTGCTGCTATCTGGTACCCTACCAAGTGCTATTTTTGCTGTTTCTGGTAAGATAGTTGGATTATATTCACAGTTTACCAGAAGCTGTCTGAGAACTTTGGTTACTTTTATTTAATTTTGTTATCATTTTCTGAATTTATATGACACATGGCCTGAAATCTTAGCTTTGGGAAAACTTATATTACCACATGTATAGCATGTATTCATTGTTTTATGAGCTGATTGGAAACTTAGTTTCTGAATATGCATTGAAAAAGTTTACACTATTGTATTATGAACTGAGCCAACATTTACTTTCTGAAGGTGCCATGAAAAATGTTATGCCATGAAACTTAAAATAATTGTATGTATTAACAATGCTTTTGAGGTTATACTTATTTCCTAAAATCTTGGTGTTTTTGGCTCTTCATTGGTTACAGGATATGGGTATACAATGCGGACGATTTGATTCTATGTGCTCTTCCCTACCATGAGACTAGTTTATTTGTGCGAATAGTGCAACTCCTCGATTTGAAGTGAGGCCTTTATTCAATTTCAATGTATATGCCTGATAGTAAACTGTAATAGTCAATTCTTTTGTTGTTTGTGCAAATAATTCTCTAGATGCTATATTTTAACTAATATGTTTTAGTATATGTTTTATGTTACCTTCAGAAAGACTAAATGGCATTTCCTAGAAGGAGTAAAAGAATCAGGTGCACCTCCTCCAAGAACTGTTCTCATTCAACAATGTACACGCGAATTGGCAATTCTGGAAACTATATGTGAATATGTAAGTTTTGTCATTTCATTCAGTCACAGAAATTTTTACATGTACACTAATTGACATCACTCTACTCAATCAGGTGAGATTTGATTGAAAAGAAATGAAATATTTCTCATGATGATTCTTGGGTTCAACTTTTCAGTTAGCATTGAATGTATCTGTCATACTTAATTTCAACGTCTAAATAGTTGTATGCTGTTTCAATGCTGTGTATGCAGAGTCTACCTGTGGTGAAAAGTCAATCATACTCTAGAACTTCAGTTTCCTTTTGCGTCGCACTGATAATGGAGACCTTGGGTGTTATGAAAACAGTTAGCACTGATTTGATAAGCAAAATTCTCCCTTTCATATTTCGTTGCTTTGATACTATGGCTGTTCTGGACTATAAGGTTTGACATTTTTTCTCAATACTTTTCCTAAACATCTTGAGTGGAAGAACATGGTACATGTATTTTTGTGAAAGATAACTTGGACACTGACAGTTTAAAAATTAAAACCTATAATTGGTTGGCAGGCCTACTGTGCTAAAATCCTGATATAGCTTTTATAATTTGATTTATGTTCAGTGCTTTGACCATGTTGGGTGATAACTATCTGAGTTGCAAATGCTGATAATAAAATTCCCTATTTCTTTTCCTATATTTACTATTGTTTTAGATTTACATTTCAACCTGTGATTTGTGGAATTTTATGCATTTGAAAATCATATTTCATGTTTTTTGAAATCTGTAGGTACCCGGAAGCTATTGTCTGAAAATTTGGTAACTATTTTATTAACATGTTTAGCTGATTTCTTAGGTGCATATTAGCATTTAGAATATGCCTGTTATGGGTAGTCCTTTAAATCTATGGTGTTTGGATCATATTTCCAATGTGCGTCAATTGCTGTGCTATAAGATGATTTTTTGGGAAGTGCCTTAATAAACGAAGACTATTTGAGGTCATTAATATAGAATGATTTTAGGGGAAACTCCATGGTGGAGTGCTCTGGAGCTGGAGTAGTACCTGGATGGGAGACTTCTTAGGAAGTCTCTTGCTTCACCCCCATGAGTATCAACTAGATGCAATGAGTTCTATGCTATGCTTGATGGAGGGACATGTTTACAGAATGGCTGGGATGGGAGGCCTTTCATTAAGGGACAACAATTAAAAAAAGGAGAAATTAAAAATATAGGAAATATCAATTATTCATATATAAATACAAGGCATTTATCATTTACATTATAGAACCATGCCATTTTTCCCAATGCATAAAATGAAATGCACTCAACCAAACAAGAATGGGCTTGGGATAGTTTGATAGAATACTTTTCCAATAATATATTTGAGATGCACTTTTATCGAATTGTGAGAGTTGTTGATCAATCTCATAGAAGCCAAGGATCACCTACAACCAAAACAACCTTCCACACAAGAGAGAAGCAATGGAAATGCTATGACGCCAGACAATTCGTTAGATGCATAAATGAAACTGATACACTATACAATGAGGAAACCCTTGTTATAAAGACAAGGATGAAACCCTAGAATAGACTAAGATCACGACAAGTGTCTTAATCCTATGATATGAGACACAAAAAGTAAATGCCAAAGTAATATTAAGTATGTAAGTGTGAATATGTCCTAATATGAAAGTAGTTAGGTAATATACTACGTTCACACCAACACCTCTTTAATGCAACTTAAGGAGAATGATAAAACATACAAAGATGCAAGATAGGTCCTGGCTACAACACCATGTTAGATACCCCTGTACAAATAAATCTCTCACAAATGGAGTAAAGGAGAAAAACTTGTAGGAGAATAACCCTCTCCAAAAGAGAGAAAAGATGCAAAACATGTACAAGTGAAAAAAGGAAGGACTCAAGATGAGCCCCCAAGAATTACTTATGTCACCATTGTACAATCAATGCTCTCTCCATAGGAGAGAAAAAAAAAGAGATTATGTATTGCCCTCACAAAAAGTAGCTCTTATGCCAATGGTGAATGCTCGTAGATGAATGCTATAGATGATCCAAACCAACAAACAACATTTCTCCCCTTAGGAAGAAACAAATTGAATGGTATAAGTAGAAGAAAACCCCACTCCAAGAAGAGGGAAAAAGTCTCATGATGTATGCTTTTGAAAACTGCTCATGTGTCCACATGTTGGAATTGAAGGATGTCACAATGCAATGAAGTGAATCAATCCAAAAAACTATGAGGACTCATCAAGAACAATCTCCAAAGACAAAGATAATGTGATAATAAGTGTGCTATAATTGTCGTCAAAGAGGAAATGGATATCCTTAAGTGTGTCTATCAAATTTGCAAGATGAGACCCTCAAAACAAATTGCCAATACTTGTCAAAAAGTCATACCACAATGTTGATGTTAGAGGAGCAGCGTTGGGCTTCTACTTCCAGCCCAGATCGTGCCATGAAGACCAAATTAAATCATAGCCTATTGGCTATTTAATTTGATAAAGCGATTTTATAAAGAGACACGTCTTTTATTAAAGAACATTTAATACTTATTTATTATGCTTGAGGCCGACCTCCTACACAATTGGTGACTTTGTTGAAAGATCATATCTTTTCATTGGTGGCCGACCTTGTCCATTTGAAGAGACACCACTCTTGAGTTCTCATCATCGAATTGTATATAAAGAAGGTGCCATTCGATCATTCATTCATATTCATTGTTCATCATAAGTTCGATATACATAAGTTCGAGTTTGTGTATCAAGAAGATCATCAAGTGCAGATCGATATAATTGAAGGAGGTCGAGTTTGCTATCAGCAAGTTGCATTATATTGTTTCTGTATTAGCATTAGATTGTGGTGCTCTAAATTGGCCTCCATATCGGCCTCTTTGTAAAAGGAGACATTCATTGATATTCAATATATAAGTGATATATTGTTGCTGGGTTTTTCTCCCTCAAGTGGAGGGTTTTCCCAGGGTATATGCTGTGTTATTGTGTCTGATTTTGAATTAAATTCTGTCTATCTAATCTGATCATAAAAACTAACACACAAAACTGAATTTAGGAGACTATAAACATCTTGTTGAATTGTAGTACTAGAAGCCATAACAACACTAAACTTTGAAGAAGTAGGAGGTGGACAAATGGAAGCTCAACACAAGTTTCAAGAATTGGAGTGGATGAAAGTATACCAAGGTTAAAATGATCAAACTTCTCCTTAGGAATGCAATCCACACTAGATGCATGAGTGTGAATAGTCAAAGTAATTGCAAGATCATCTAGGGAAAAATGTAAAAAGGGTGTACAAGCGAGATGCAATATCAACCATCTCGACATCAATAATCTCTCTATTCTTCAAGTCTATAATAATCATTGAATCAAGTGTGAACTCAACAAGTTTCCTTGCTCCACTATGTGCAATTTCATAGATGGAAAGGAGATTGGTTGACAAGGATCACAAAGTACATCAATGAAAGTAGCAAGGTATGTAGCTATGCCTAGGGTTTGAAGTCACAAATATGGCTGTTCAAAACAACAATGCCTCCAACAAAACAATTTCCAGTGATTGCAAGATGGGCAATATGATCTTTGAGCTCTAAATTTTTCTTGTGGGTGCCATAATACCTCCTTAGAAAGCAATGCTTAATCTCCAAAAATATGTGGCGACCAACAATAGGGGGTTTACAAGATACCACGACTCCCAAGAAGTACCTTCTATGTCCTCACATCTAGCAATTAATAATGCCTATCACAAAAAATTACTAATACATGTCATCTAACAATCAATACCTAACATTTTTTTGATGATGGCGATTCTGAAACTCATCTATCCAATAATTTATTGTTTGCTTGCAAACTTCCAATAAATTATTTCTTATTCTCCCAACAAACTTCTCCAATTTGAAACAATTCTTACTCTTGAATTATTACGCCCAAATGTGACTCTTGAATGAATCCACTTCTGAATCCTTTCTGCACACACTATGACCCTAAATGGATCACACAGTTTTGGCTAGGGAAGATCTTTCACTCCCAAAACCAATCTTACCTTAGGGCTTCGTCTAAGGCGGAAGAGATGAACAATGCTCAACCTCACAGAGAAAATAGGGTTTCATAAAATGATCCAAATCAACTTCTCCTCCAAATAATAAATTTCAACTCCAAATAAGTGACTTTATTTTATATTTTATTTTTTAAAACCCTTTATGTCACTTTATGTCCATTATAAATAATTAAATATAAGTTGTCTTTTAATTTATATATGTACATATTTTTTTGGCAACTTAAATATTTAACTATTTAATATTTTAATTATCTTTTGCTCATTCACTAAAGTCTTTGAAAAATATTAAAATAGACCAAATGTCAATTCTGATTATGCCAACATATTGTGAAGCTCATTGGAGGTCCAACTCATTGAAAACTAATACTTTCCAAAAATAGTATATTCCTCCAAGAAGTGTGGAATGCACCCGAAATGTCTTAAATGCAATCCTAAAGAACCAACAAACTCATCTTGAACCCCTGAATACAACACCACTATTTGAACTCCATTTCAAAAAGGCTGGTGGTCTCCAAGAAAGTTTGATCTTCCAAAGATGTTGGAATGACCACAAAATAGGGACATTACATTGTGCAAGACTCAATGTGAAAGAAGAGATAAGGAGAAATAAACATGTATAATGTTCCACGGGCTTCATTAAATCTATTATACCACTTTCTCTTTTTTGCACCAATTGTTGGTTCAAGTTTTATACCTAGTGCAACTCAATATAACCTCAATTTCTTTAGTTGTATCTCTATTTTTTTAACTTGTAGTAATTGTATGGAGTGAGAGGAGTAATTTGGGTTTGATCCATGATGTATACACAAGAATTATAGAATACATAAAATAGGAGAAGTAAAGAACAATAGACCCTTTACAATACAAGTAATCAACCTCCTTATACAAGAATGAAGTCCACTTTGTTGCGCAATTTTTTCAAAAGACACTCAAGTACAAAATTTGACTTCAAATTGAAATAATGAGTACTTGGGGCAAAATTAGGAAAAATTAGATAGATGGATGCAAAGTAGACGAAACTAGAGTTTTGACACCTATATGTTTGCGAAAATTTGATACTCTACCCAAGTTATGCCTTGTGGAAAAAAAAGTCCTCTTTTATGCCTTAAAAAAAGCACACAACATTATTTTTGGTGCTTGCTTGGTGGTGTTGCTAGCTAATTGGGGCAACAGTGGTAGGAATGTGACACTTAGGTTGAGTTGTGGAGGGGTGGTAGTGGCAAGATGGTGGTGCCTAGGTTGAGTTGTAGAGGGGCAACAAGCTGATGGAAAGCCTCAATGGTGTAACTTGTTGGTTTTAGCTGCTTAGGGCTTGGGTGTGATTGGGGGCTTTGTTCTTTGCTCTAGTAAGTGTTTAATGTCCATTATTATGCTTCGATAAAATTGGCTATTCGAATATGTATTAATTGTTTGTATTAATTAGTTGTCAGTTTTGGGTAGTTATAAGCATCGATTGGTTGACGTTTGTGTTCTTCTTGGCAACCGTTGGGTCCTTTAAATACATTGTGTATTGTTAAGGAGAGTTGTATGATCTAGTTAGATCGACTTTGATCCTTGGTTGACCATCTTTGGTCTTCTTCTGTAATAATTTCATGTGCAAATAAAAATATTCTACACATGTATTTGGTATGCATTGCCATCTCTATTATTAATTCATATACTTAATTTATCAGATAGAGTAGTAAACATTTGGGATTGTTGCCTTAAAGAAATCGAAATCAGGTCAAATTTGAGAGATTTATGCCCTTAGACCCCAATGAAGGTGGGAAGAGATCACAATGTGGTTAAGATAAAGAGATCGGGTGATCTTTAAGGATCATCGGACAAAGAGACTAAAGGAGACAACTGAGGAGTGAAGTTGAAGAAGGTGAAGGGTTTTTGTTGGAAAACTAGAGTCCACCCAAGAGCAGAAGTTGAAGCATAAGAAGTTGTAGTCGGGAGAGAAAGAGAACTTTCACGACAAGAGAATGCATGAAGGGAGAGTGGGAAGAAATATCACGACACCTACTGCTCCTTGATGAAGCGTACACCAACCATGCCAACCAAGCCAGATAGCTGTCAATACCATCAACATCGGACAAAGGGGAAAGCGAAGGAGAACCCATCAAACTTGTCATCGATGAACTATTTAGACCATCACCGTTGGACAAAGGAGAAAGCGAAGGAGAACCCACCAACCTTGCCATTGGTGAATCGTCCAAACCATCACCATTGGACTAAGAAAGTTCATTTTTTGGCGAAAGGGAAGGTGAGGAAGAAACTGACCTTCTCATTGGAGAATTGGGTGTACTGTAACACACTACTAGATCTACAGTTTTAAAAAAAATGTAAACTAAACACCAGCTTCAGCCGAAGAACAACTAACTTGTTTTCATTCTAGGGTTTCCAAATCGATTTCAACTAATTCAATATAAATTTCCAACTAACTTCTAGGTTTTCAGTTTCAGCTGAATTGAAACAACTAAAGGTTTCCACCATCCGTTTCAAAGAAGATCAAAAACTAAATAACTATCAAACTAGGGTTTCCTTTTAAACAAAATAGTAATTTAATATTCAGTAACTAATTCCTAGAGTTTTCCATCTTAGCTGAAAACATTTATCTAACTGTACAACTGAAGATTCTTACAACGAACATTTAACATAAAAGAATAACATTCTTTGCTTAATTGAAAGTAAACCTTAATTGACAAAATGCATGTACCTGGGATTACAATTCGACATCACCATTATGCCGATTTGCTTGAACAACTTTATCATTGAGAGAAAGAGAAACATCATCAAGGGCTTTTCCGCCCAACCAAGACCTACTGGTCCCTCGAGTTTCTTCAACTGAAGAACCCGACCCTTCACGAGGGTAATCAACATGGATCAATTATCATCATGCCTTTTTGATCCTGGTGTCATGAGCCTATACCGTGATCGATCCCTCCTCTGTAGGTACCTCCTAACCAAAAGGATCATTCTGACCAGAAGTATATCTGGATCATGATAGCTGACCTATGCCTAACTGACATCATACCTTGGCCAAGGATTTTAATATAACTGGCACTCTTGTGCCGATGTTACTGACACTCCTGTGCTGTTAGCACTCTCACCCTTACTCGACATGATAATACTTAGATCGTGGTCTAATTTCATATTAACAAGTTTGATTATCATTTCCTCTTAGTTTAAGGTTAAGCTAATGTCTTAATGTAATCATAGAATGAGAGAGACTAGGCTCAATACTTTTCTCTTCAGTTAAAATTTATTCTGCTAATTTTATTTTAGAGAGAGAGAGATAGGAAAACACTGGTTAAATAGTGGAATCCTTCCAAATCCATAACCTCTAAATGACAGAATATTTCACTAGTGTTTTCAAAATATCTCAAACAATTTTCTGTTTCAGACAACAGAGTACTTCAAACTCCAATCTATTCAACAATATATCCTTTCATAACAAGGGTTTTAATATTACAATAACTTGGTTCCAAGAAAGTCCGTCTTCATCGTTTAAGGATAATCTGATTATTAATTTCTTAAAGAGAGATGGTTCAAGACTCATAGCTCTTCACATCTTAGAGATAATATCAACTATTCTCAACATACGAGGAGAGATAAAGGAGTCTTTAATTGACAATAAGAATTCTGTGTTTAGTATTACAAAGCCCTGCATTCATATCTTTCCTCAAGCATCAAGGTTCAGCAATTAATATCAGACATATAAGAGAATCCTGACTCACTGCCCATTCACATCTTTAAGGACCATTCAGTTTACTTAACTCTTAAAGAGAAAAGGAGAGAGACTTATCCTTCAAGAAGGTTCCATCAGGTTAAAGTTCTCACATTGTAATGAAAAGACATGGTTTCAGTTCAGAATTTAATATTCTTATTTCTTTTATTTATAATAATTTATATTTCCAAGATTCATTTGGCAATAAGGGATTCTCATTGGAATAGTTCTTCAGAATTACGGAGATAAGAAGAAGTTTAAATGGCTTAGACCAGAATTTCCTCTCAAAGAATCATAAGCATTAACCTTCTTATAACAAGGAGAAACACTTTAACTATTCTCTGCTCAAGTTATTCTCAGATTTGATTTTACTCTTTGCTTGTCAAGAAATCATAACATGGTTTGCTCAGAATTCGAGTTCCAAGAAAGGCTGAGCAGGTTACAGAGTTAGGAAATAAAAACAAAGATTGCAATTTACTCCTCTCGGATTGATAGGAACAGTTGATAAGGAGAGGAAGGGAAAATGCTTGACTCAGGTTGAGTAAAACAGAGCCAGTGCTAAATCATGCCGAGCTCGGCTAATAATGGTTAACTGATTAAGAATAGGCAATATGATTCAAGTTAATTATTCCTTTCTTTTTTTTGAAAAAAAATCATCATTAGTATCGAATTTCTAAACAAATTCCATTTGGCAAGGATTCATGATTAACATTTCATATACAAGATAGTATCAAACTGGATAAACATATTAAATTCCTTCATACGTGCCCAATTAAGTTAGAATTTAGCTTGGTGTAGCCCACACTCCTTCCTGAAACTGGAGAATTTCATACTCAAAGACCAGGCTCTTCCACAATTAACACGACAGGAAAAATCATTCAATAATCCTCCAGATATGAGCGCCGATTGGAGAAACGGGTGAAAACAGAGTAGAAAATAAACGGATAAGCCCCGGATAAATGCGTATCTTGAATGGGGTTTCAATTCTAAAGTAAAAGCCAACTGAAGGAATGAATTCCCAAAGGAGAAATGAGAAAGAAAGATCAATTAAGAACTCCTGATGCTGACAGTGTTTAAGAAAATCAAATTTCAGCTCGTGGGATATTGGAAAGAGAGACTCCTGTGTTGCCAATGATAAAAGCAGAGAAATCGCGCTAGAGTAGAAGGAAAAATAAGAAGAAAGAAATGAAAAGGGAAAGAACGACTAGGATTCACCATGTTAGCCGATAATGGATGCAGAGAACACAAGTCAGAATCTAAGAAGTGAGAAGCAGAAGTGAGGGACCAAGAAAGACCTCCATAAAAATAATACAAATCCCCTTGGAACCTCCATTCCAAGATTTCAAATGCCCCCGCGACTGCTTGGCTTTCTCCGAGGCCGTTTCACTCAGAGGCTCGAAGGAAGGATGACGAAAAGACTTCCCTCATCAAATAATTAATTCCGATTTTAAGCCATACTTTTATTTCATTTTAAAATTGATGGCTTTGGAATTATTTTAACTATTGTTTATTTAATATTTTCCTTTTTATAACCATAGCAATTCTCCTAGGATGTATTCCAAGAATTGGTTCGTTCATCTCCATAGGAGATTGCTATTATATAATTTATTTCGATTTGTTAAACAATGATTAAATTAAATTAACTATGGCCAAGTTATGACTTGATGCAACGGTCTTACACCGACTCAAGGTATGATGATTAAATTGATCCATTGTTAACCACGTCCTCTCCCTGATGACATTTCCCTTTCTCTCATGTCGTCGGCAATCCTGCATCCACTGACAAGAATTATGGTTAGATCGTTCTCAATGTTTATATATATATATATTTAAATATAATCTCTTGAACATGTACATTTTCACATGAATAGGAAACCACTCGCATTCTTAAGAAAATCATTCACATTGAAATTACGACATAAAAACAATTATTCTTTCCGCAATTTCACATTCCCATCAAAAGCAGTTACTTGCAACTAACATAACGACCATAATTTCATTGTCATAAACATGTTTATGTTAGAGGGGATGTAACATGTACCATTAAAGCTTGCCGAAGGGGAAGGAGAAAGAGAACCTACAATGATCTGACAGAGACTATATGCTAGATTGAAGACTTGACACTGATGGAAGAATCAAACATTGGAAGATTGGAGCCGAGAACACTAGGACAAAGGGAGCATCGAAAGGACTTAGAAGTCAACCTGAGGGTGACGAATGTTGAAAAGGGATGAGTGAAGGATTACAGTGTGTCTGAAAGTGTAGGGAAAGCGCTAGAATGTACGAATCAAAACTCTCCAAGCAGGTTACTGTCACAAAAGGTGCAACAAAGAGGTAAGATGGTGATTCCCCCAGCAAGTCCGAATGTGGAGTGGCAAAAACTTTCAAAGTTCACTGGAAACAAGCCGAAGGACCCTACAAGACATTGTAAAACATGTGAAATAATCTGGGTAGCGAATAGTTAGGATGATAGAGCATATTGGTTGAGAGAATTTTTGGGCAACTCTTAGAGGAATAACCATAGATTAGTATATAGAATTGGAAGTAGCACACAAAAATGCATGGGATGCATTGAAAAGAGCATTCCAAGTGGAATTAAAACTCATGAGAGACAACAACGAAATTGTGGCGGAGATCTACAATACCAAATAGGGAAATCATGAGAATGTCTAAGCCTATAATCAAAGGCTCAAGGAGTTACTGGTGAAATTAGAAAACCAGCTAACCAATTGACTAAAGAAAAGATTGTTCATCAAAGGGTTAATCCCTTCATTAAGGAAGAAAGTGAAAGTCCTACCGCCGTCATCGTACGTGGATGCTTACAATCAAGCAATTGACATAGAAAGTGAAGATAAAATGTCTCATGCAATAAAAGAAAAATAGAGGAAGAAGGGAATTTGGATGACAATAGTGACGATGAATTAGGAATGGTATGAGCACTTCGGAGGGACATGATCTAAATGATGAAAGAATTGAAGGCGAAGAAAGAAACCAACAAAGAAACTAACAAACTATGGTGTACTGAGTGCAAAATTGAGGGGCACACAAAAGGTAATTGTCCTAAGAAGATGTTTTTTGAGATTTGCCAGGTTATGGGTCATTCAATAAAGGAGTGCCCATACAATTTGAAGACAAGGAGTACACAAGTACTCTTTTATGCAGGGAAAGGAGTCCACTCCATCGAAGCCACAAAATGCATCTCCAGGGAATTATCAAAATCAAAGAGGATGATGAAGCCAAATACAATATGACCCCAAAGGATGCCCTATCATACAATGTCGACAATATAGTGAATGGGGACACTTTCTGAGAGATTGCCAAAACAAGCAAGACAAAGTGCAATTATTGTGCAAATGGTGTGGACCAAGAAACCACAAAGACATTGGATGTCCAAAGCAAAAGGCTAGTGTCAACATGATTGATGTAAGGCATAACGAAGTATTGGCCGTTACTAGTTGCCAAGCAAAGAAGGCCTTGTACTCGGACCCACATATAGAAAAAGAAAGGCTTTGTGATGCAAGGGTTGAAGTGGAGAATGCTATGGACAACGAATGACACCACTCAAATGCAAATGCAAGTACGGTAACAAATCAATTACAATCTGAGAAAAATATTGCACAAGTACTTCAAGCTACTGTACCAGTCAAAGTAGTGGATCAAAATGCTATTGTATTGGGGGAGAATGAGACGGTGCATACTATGGCCCAATTGGAATTTGGTGAGAATGAAGAACCAATAATTGAACCTCCGCTATTGGGTGACCAAGTGATTGACCCAATGTTACTAAAAGTTAACATGACAAAGAAACCAATGGTGGTGAATATTTAGATCCTTGGGAGGAATCTCACCAATATAATTGTTGATGGCAGGTTTGGTCTGAATGCACTTCCAAAAGACACTTGGAGAAGTCTTGGCAAGCCGACCATTTGGCCGCCAACTTTTCAACTGGTGGGCACAAATCAAAAAGGTACTAAGTTTTTTTTTTTGTAACCAAGAGGTGTCCCCGCGATTAACCCGGCCCAGCGACATTCCGGCGAGCGGGGGCGAGACTAATCCTCTGGGGGGTACGCAACAGCCGGCCAGCCCATACCCCTGGAAAACCCGAGAGCGAGTCGAACCCGCAAAAAGGTACTAAGTTACATAATGGGACAAAAGTTAATTATTGGAACTCAAACATTTTTGTGGAACTTTGTGGTCATTTCATTAAGGAAGAAAGTATACAATGCATTGTTAGGTTGGGGTTGGTTGGTGGTAGCCAAAGCTGATCACAACTAGAAAAATAATACAATCTCCATTGAGAATAAGGGTTGGAAGTATAGAATTAATTTGAAAAGCCAACTAGTCAGTGAGGAAACAACCTCCTTTGATTTGTTAGATTCAAACTTCAAAGAAGAATGGATGGAGAGTCAAGGTCCGATGGAACCAAAAGACGAAGGAATTTTGGAGTTACAATCATGTTTGGACAATGACACAAATTTCTTTGTGACCTATTTCACTGTCAAATGGAGGACTATGAGGTATTTTCAGCTACTTGTAATTTTCTTGAAGCTACGACTTTTAGTGAAGAGCAACTAATGAAAAATGATTTTGGAAAGTTGGATAGTTTATGTGACCAGGATGTAGTCCTGGTTGGCATAAGAGGATAGTTGCAATAGAGGTATCCGACTTTGTAGAAGAATGTAAAATAACGGATAGTACATCTCAGAGTACTAAGAATGAAATATTTATCATGGAGTGTACAAATATTGGTCAAGTCAAATCAACTTCACAAAAAATTTACAAAAAAAAAACCGAAATTTAGATAATAAAGAAACAGTGGAAAGGATGAGGAAAAAATATTATTCGACAATTGAAGGAGAAAATATTAAAATGTTCGACTACATGGCTGATTATATAAAAGGCTTGATACAATGCCTGACTACATTAAAAGGTCCGATTATATAGTACGACCAACATCTTATCATTTCGTACGACAAAGAGAAAGATGACAAGTTTTGCACATTGTATGGCAAGGAGAAGAGAGTAATTTGTATACCATGCAGAGACCTCAACCTCTTCACATTGTACGATAACTTCAATTGGTATGATATCACTTAGCATGACACTCAAGCACACCATACAATTTGTTCACATAGTACGAAAATTATTCATTATTCGGCTTGGTTTCCCTCAAATAGTACGGTGACCCCTATCTTCACACCATACAGTATGGTCTACAGCTCATCATTGGCTTAGTCACAACGCAAGTCCTTACGTATGACAAGCAATTCATTCCACCGTGCGGACAACAAGCTCACTCATCATACATCATCGGCGGTCAAAAGCACAGTACATCGTACGACAGTCTCATAAGGGTTACATTGTACGATGTCCCCTTCTCCTCAACATATGACATCTCTTGCTCACTATACGACTTTACTATCTCAACAATGTACGGCTTGAAAAAAACTCAATGAAGTTTAATGTCGTACAACAAACATTGACGGATTGTACGACACCATTTTTCGTCCACTGTATGACATACATTGCAGTTCTACATCGTACGACCGTCATTGACGGTTTGTACGACACCATTTTCATCCATCGTACGACATACATTACAATTCCACATTGTATGGTAAATATTGAAGTCCGACATCGTACCAATGTAGATTGAAGTCCTACATTGTACGATGTACAAACAACATCAGAGCGTACGCCTTGAGAATTCCTAGGTTGTACAACGTGTGAATGGGGCAATCTTGCACAACATGGATGGTGGAGTTAGACACCATACTGCATAACCATGTGTAGCGGTTGAACATTGCACGACTCTTCAAGGTATGACACCCCCAATTAAAACATTGTAAAATACGGAAATCATATATAAATTTTAAATTACGGTCATGTTACATCACTATAATGCATTGTAAGGCCCAAACCCAACATCCACATCGTACGCCCATCAACTATCATACAACAAATTCCTTCCCTAATCGCCATCATACATCTGTTAAATAGTGCAAAATCTATATTTTTTGGCTTTGTCAGCATTGTTTTTTTCCTCCTCAAAATTCATGAAAATGATGTACACCATGAAGTTTTATATAGTTTTGAAGGTCTTAAATTCGGCTTGGTGGTGGGGGCTCCAACCCTCGACTCCGCCTTGTGCCTTGTGAGGGGCGTCACCCCTCAACCCTGTTGGGGGTGCTGGGCCTTGACCACAATTGCACTCATATCAATTGCCAAGTACACTCCAAGTCCAAGTTTGCAAGTACACTTCCAAGTTGTCTACAGGGCCTTGTCTACAAGAACGCGATCAGTTTGGCAAGTCTTTCCTAATGTTACTTGATGCTTACTTGTCATCTGGAAGACGACTTTTTCTTTTGGGGGGGATGATGTAGTCGGTGTACAATGTCTATTATTAAGTTTCGGTAATATTGGTTTTCCAACTATGAATTAATTGTTTGTATTAATTGGTTGTCGACTTTGAGTAGTTATAAGCATCAATTGGTTGATGGTTGTGTTCTTCTTGGCAAATGTTGGGTCCTTTAAATACATTGTGTATCGTCAAGGAGAGTAGTATGATCTAATCAGAT
>VDFB02311182.1:0-37941 GCA_007258455.2 Sequoia sempervirens
CATTAGTTCCAGAGATAACATCATTGTGAGATTGTTACAACTTTGGAAACCCCATAGATACAGATGCAAACTAACATGGATGCAATCTACTTTAACCATGTAGATCCAATATGTAGATGTTGTCATTCGTAATAGCTGATTTGTCATGCTTTTTATCATCATTGAGCCTTTAAAATGTTTAAATTTAGTACAAGCATCGATGGCATAAGTAGACCATGATGACCTGAGTACTACTTCCATAATTTTTGATATTGCAAGTTAACAAAAGAATCTAGGTATAATTGAACCGAAATAACTTGAGTACTACTTGCATAAACAGACAAACGTTAACCATTTTCCTATGAAAATTCATAATATCATCAGTGATACTTTGTAGTGCACATCTTGTGACAACTTGCACAGTAGTAGTGATTAACTCACTGACAACATACAAAGAAAAATCATACTCCTTCCTAGCTACTCTAGTTCAATACATCATCGAGTTGCTCCAGAGATATGACTACAAAAATCAAAGTACAGGAGTTGAACAAACATGCCAAAGTGCTAAAGCCGTGATTCAGAAGAAACATCATCCATTAAGGTTTTCTTTGATTTGATTGATTTGCCTATTTTATTTGAATGGTTGATGTGTTACTGATGGTGAACGATGTTCAATGTCGGGTTGCACGATGATTCATTGTGTTTGTTGTGTTGTCCTCCTATTGTTTGTCTGTTGGTTTAAGCTCAAAGTTTATTGCCTCCAGTGAGTTTAGGATTTTTCCCCCAGTCTAGGGTGAGAGATGACTGCAATGCCAGGATATGTACATGAAGCTTTCTGATGATAGGAAGAGTGATAGAGAAAGTGAATGGAGAAAGTGAATAGTCAACATGCTCAAATAGATGGAAAAGCTAACCTATCACAATAGCGCATGTTGTCAGGTTTTCACCACTTGTTTTATTGCACTTTTTCAAATTTTAAGGGATTTTATGATTTTTTTTTTTTGTTTTGATTTTTTGTTGTTACCAAGACACCTGTTTGCCAAGTTTTCATCAAGGCAACCATTTTTTTCAGGAATTTTTCCAATGCACTGGATGATTCAAATATAGAATTTCTTGAGATGCAAGTTGTTGAGGGGTTCCTCAAACAAATCCCCTTCTGTTGTGGACAACTGATATGCTCCTGATCCAAAGACCGATATAATGACAAAGGGACCTAGCCATTTGGGTTCAAATTCCCCTTCTTCTCTCGATCTTGTTGATTATGGGGACTTTCTTTTAGGACTAAGTCACCCACTTGAAATGTTCTAGGATTTACTCTGTGATTGTAACTTTTGGATATCCTATGTTGATAAGATTGCAAGTGATCTACTGCATGTTGATGATGATCATCCAATAGTTCCAATTCCTGTAACCTAGGCACTCTGTAATATTCATCTGAAATGATCCCCTTTAGTGACACATAGAGTGATGGTAGCTCAACCTCAATAGGTAGAATAGTCTTTGATCCATAGACTAGAGCATAGGGTGTGGCTCCTGTCAGGGTACAAATATTGGTTTTGTAAGCCCATAAAGCAGGGTTCAGTTGAACATGCCAAACACGTATAGCCTCGTTGATGGTTTTCTTCAATATTTTCAGGATAGTCTTGTTTGAGGCCTCTGCTTGGTCGTTTCCTTGAGAGTAGTATGGTGTAGAAAACCGATGCTAGATATGGAACCTTTCACAAAGTTCTTAGACATCCTGATTCTTGAAAGGTCTATTGTTATCCATGATAATGGATTGAGGAATGCTATACCTACAGATGATATAATTTAGGATGAATGATTAAATTTGTTTTCCTGTGATGGTGGTCAAAGGAACAACTTCAATCCATTTTGTGAAGTACTCCATGGTTGTGATGATAAACTTGTGTCTGTTGGATGAAGATGGGTATATTTTATCGACAAGATCTAATTCCCACTGAAAAAAAGGCCATGTTGATGCAAAAGGTTGCAACTCTTGTGCTAGTGCATGTATCAAGTTTCCATGAATTTGACATTTTGTGCACCTTTTGACATATTGAAATGACTCCTCCATATTTGGCCAATAATACCCTAAATATAGGAGTTTCTTATTTAAAGTTAGGCCACTTGAATGTGTGCCACATATACCCTCATGAACCTCATGTAAAGCGGTTTTATCTTCGTTGTGTTCTAGACACCGAAGGAGAGTACCATCAAGACCTTGTCGATAAAGCACATTGGCTATTAGGGTGTGTCAAGCTGCTTGTTAGATGAAATTTCATTTTTGGTTCCGGGATAAATCAGGTGGGAGGGTATTGTCTTTCATATAGGTGTAGATTTTCCCGTAGGTAGAAGCGTCAACCTCAGTTAGATGGTAGATGACTTGGGACTCTAGGTTATCGTGGCGGGGTTAAATAGTTGTTCCACCATGAACTCATAACAGACTCATTTCTCAGGAATCTGTAAGAGAGAAGCAATGGTAGCCATGGCATCAACAACTTTGTTGTTGCCTCTAGGAATCTGCTCAAATTTTATCTCCACAAAGTACTTTTTGAAGTCATCAATCATTCTTTTATATGGAATTAATTTATCATCTTTTGTTTGGTAATCATCGTTCACTTGATTAATGACTAGTTGGGAATCACCATAGACATGCAACTCTATGATCTTCCATTCGACTGCCACTTTGATTCCAATGATCAATGCTTCATATTTAGTTGTGTTGGTGCAAGGAAACATTAATATGTAGGATTTGGGAATGGTATGTCCTTGTGGCGAGATAAACAAGATTCTTGTGCTTGATCCATGTTGTGTATAAGAGCCATCAAAGTACAACATCTATTGTTGTGTAGATATTGTAAGGACATCAACATCTAGAAATTCAAGGTTCATTGGATGATTGTCTTGCAATGGTGCTTCAGCTAGTTGATCCACTATGGCTTGACCCTTGATTTCTTTTATGTTCACGTACTGGATTTCAAAATCACTCAATATCATGACCCATTTGGCTAGTCTTCCTGTTAGGGAATTTTTTTTGAGTAAATAGTTTAAGGGATCAATTTTAGCTATGAGTTTAATGGTGAGTCAGCATGTAATGTCTTAGCTGTTGAGTAGAAAATACTACTACCAGACAAGCTTTTTCAATAAAGGTGTAATTGATCTCATAACCATTCAAGGTCCTACTGATATAATAAATTTCCTTTTCTTTACCTGCAGAATCTTCCTATGCCAATAAAGCTCCCAAAGATATCTTTGTTGTTGCGATGTAGAGTAGCAATGGTTTTCCTTCGGTTGGTGGTACTAGTATGGGTGGTGAGATTAGATATTGTTTGATTTGATTAAAGGTTGCTTCACACTTCTCATCCCACTTGAAAGAAATGTTCTTGTGTAACAAATGATTGAAAGGATGAGTTTTATCAGCCAATTGCACGATGAACCTCTTGATAGACTAGAATCTTCCTTTTAAAGATCTGAGTTGATTAATATTTTTAGGAGGCATCTCCATGATGGCTTTGAACTTTGTAGGATCCACCTCAATGCCTTTAGCCGATACCATATACCCCAAAATTTTAGCTGATGTTATGCCGAATACACATTTCTTGGGGTTCAACCTCACATTGAATTTCTCCAGTCTAGTGAAGATCTTGTCTAAAATTTCTAGATGTCCCTCTCTAGTGAATGATTTTCCCAACAAGTCATCTACATTATCCTCCATAAAAGTGTGCATCATGTTATGGAAGATGGTGGTCATTGCTCTCTAATATGTGGCTCCAACATTTTTCAACCGAAAAGGCATTATGTTCCAGCAAAATGTGCCCTAAGGACATGTGAAGGTTGTATTATCTTGATCTTTGGGTGCTACCTTTATCTGATTATAACCTAAAAATCCATCCATAAGTGAGAGCATTTCATGTCTAGTTGTCAAGTCTACGGTGATGTCAATGTTAGGTAGAGGAAAATCATCTTTTTGGCAAGCTTTGTTAAGATCCCTGAAGTCTGTACATATCTTGATGCTTTTGTCTAGTTTTGAGATTGGCCCAATATTTGATATCCACTCGGCATAGTCAATAGGTCTGATAAATCCCACATCTAGTAGCTTCTTTAATTCAGATTTTACCAAGAGGGTGATATGAGGGTTCATTTTTCTCAAATTTTTCTTTACTGGTTTTACCCTAGGTGGTAGTGATAAATGATGCATGATGAGCTCTGGATCTATACCTAGCATGTCAACATAGGACCACACAAAATGGACTTGCCTCTCCTCAAAGAGTTTAGTGAAGCTGGGCTTTTCCTCCTTTGTCACAGTTGTTGCTAGATGTAGGGTCTTCCCTGTTTCCATTATACCAACATTGATGGATTGTATAGGCTCAGTCAACACTGATGATCTCTCTTGATAGTGCTAAGGAAGAGTGTCAAATCTTCCATCTCTCGATGCCTCAGAGAGGTTTTCACCTTGAGATGCGCTCTTTATTTTTACTTTTTCTTGATCTAATAGTGCCATTAGATGGTTTTCACTATTAGATGCATTTTTTATATTTGTTTTGTAGCTGAAAGATTTGGCACTCCCCTTGTTTAAATCCTCATTATGGGGTCCACTAGTGGAACATGTTTTAGGATTGTTTGAACAAAGGAAGTTTACGATGGCGTCATCATTTGAAAAGACAAGTATGTCAAGCAACTCATTTTGGTCCCAGTCAATCAGTTCAAGGTGTATTAACGATAAAGAACCATCGGATTGGCTAAGATCAAGAGGGGTGAGTGTCATGATGGCAATGTCATCAGAGTGCCCGATAGCAATATCAAGGTCTATGATGTTACTCTCTTCCAAAGTATCTATCTCGCTTGAAGTATGATCGTCTTCACTTGAGTCATCGATATGTTGTGATCCAATTTCAAGTGGTCTATAACTTGGGCTCTGTCCCTCCGTACATGTTGGTGTAAAATTTTGTACCACATCAATTTCCTTATTGTGATAAGACTCTTTAGAGAGGGAATCCCATTCATATTCATTGGATTCTATTTCAGAACTATCTCTCAATTGAAGGATTCTCTCGACAACCTGTTGTCTAGTTTCTTCTTTTGCTTCTTCCCTATACCCTAGTCTTGTCTTGTCCTTTGAATTAATTTTGATGGGTTGTATTGGTTCTATGATTCCTTCTTTTCTTTTACTAATAGGACCTTTTCACAAATATCCCATCTTTTCCAAAATTTTCTTGCCTTTGCCATACTACTCTGTTAGTACATTTGAAGTGGATGCTTGTGATTGTTCTTCGTCCTTGTACAACCAATTCAAAACGTCCTTGTCTTTTGATTTGTCCACTAAGGTGTCTGCTCTTACAAATTTTCCATCAAAGAGTGTGGTTGGTTGTGATGATTGTTGTCTTGATGTTGATGGTTGTCCATATGACTTAGGAGAATATGGAAGTTGTGATAAACACAAGGATTGCTCAAATGAGTATTCCCCAATGCCTTTGTCTTTCAATTGGATATTTTCAACTTGTTTTGATAAGGCATTGAGTTGACTTTCGTGATTCGATGTAGTAGACTCACTAATACCATTATCTTTTGATTGGTCCTTTTTCTCCACCCACTTTGACAAGGAATTTAGTTGTCTTTCACTATTGGATGAACCAGGAGTTGTAGCTACCCTATTGTGTGGTGCAAAAGTGTCTTGGGTTGTTTTGAGTGTGTTGCAATATTGGGGGTTGTTGGAATCAGCAACAATAGTGATCTCTTGTCCGTTAAAAGGAAATTTCAAACACTGGTGATATATCGATGGTATAGCTTGCATCTCATGAATCCACGAACGTCCCAAGAGTATGTTGTATGTCAACTCTTTATCCAACACTTGACAGACTATATCTTTGACAACTAGTCCTACTTGAATTGGTAAGACAATCAATCCTTGGGAGGATCTCTCTTCATCATCATATGCTTTTATTGTGATTTTCCTTCTAGGATCAATAGCATTTTCAGAATATCCGAGTGCACAAACAAGTTTTAGAGTGCAGATATTTAAGCCAACTCCTCCATGTATTAGAACATGTTTGACGTGATGTTTATGGATTAAATCCTCAATGTGGAGGGCAACATTATGTGGATGGGTGATGGATACATCATCATGTTCAGAAAATGATAAGCAGTGAGGTAAGGTCAAGTGCCCCACCATAGTTTGAAATTGGAAAAATTCCAAGTTGTTTGGTACTGTGGTGGCCACTAGAGCTTGTTCTAAGATTTCTTTATGCATTGGTGAAATCTTGAGAAGCTCTAATATGGATATTTGAGCAGGTATTTTCTACAACTAATCAACGATGTTATATTGGGTTGTAGGGACAACAGTAGTTGCTTTGGACGTGGAAGGGGTAGCTCCTTTCAATGTTACCTTGGCTTGTCCTCTTGTGATTGCATTGATTGGTGAATTTCCTTATTTTGATTTAATTTTGATGACATTAATTTGGTTGTCACTTGCAACAATGTTGGTGATCAAATTTATTGGCACAAGGTCATTGATTTGATGTGATGTGGTGTCGATATCGTCGTGATGATTTTTAGTTGTAGCAATGTTTATTTGGCTCTTTCTTTCGATGTCCTTGGTTTGATGTTCAACCACCTCAACACAATGAATGGTAGAATCATAAATATAGTTTACATTTTTTCCCTTGGTATTTGATGAAGAAGATTCCCTCTTTTCGTAGTTTGATAGAGGGTTCTTGAATGCTCCATGATCACTGTTTGTTTGGGGTCCTTCTACAAATATGGTCTTGTTGTCAATCAAGTCTTGTATCAAGTGTTTTAATTGCATGTAATCATTGGTTTTATGTCCTTTGTTTTGATGAAAGTCACAGAAATGTGCATCATTCCACCATGGAGGCTTAACTTGTTGTTCCCAATTTCTTACCTCCAGTAATGTTATGAATTTAGCTTCAAGAAGTTCCTTTAATGTTGATTCTGATGATTGTCCCAAAGGTGTGAATCTTCTTTGATTGGAGGATGTTCGATATGGTGGTCTTCTAGATTCAGCATTACCTTGATTGTTGTTTTGATGGACATTCTGGTTGTTATTTTGATTGTCGGTTGGGTTATTGTTTTGATTGGTTTTGGTGGCTGTTGCTATCAAGTTGAAGATTGGTTTTGCATTTTGTGTTTTAGCTGCACCATCATTGTTACCAACATTTTTGTTTCATTGCCAAAAATTTGGTTTTTCACCACTATTATAATTGTTAGAGGAGCTTGATGCATTGTTTTCATTGTAAATTTTTATGACTCCTCTTTTGACCAAAGCTTCTTCAATTTTAATCCCATTTTCAATCAATTTTTTGAATGTAGGTGGGAATTGTAATTCCAATCTGTAGCTCATCTCGTAATTTAGGTTACCAATAAATATTTCCATCTTTTCTTTTCAAGTATGAGATGAGAATATCTTGCAAATAACCTTCTCCATTTTTGTATAAAAGTGAGGAACAATTCACCCTTTTTCTGTTTCAAGTTGCAAAGGTCTTTCATTGTTATACCATGTTTGATGTTATAAGAATATTGGGTGATGAACTTGTTAACCAATTATTCAAAGGTTCTAATTGGTGGTTCGAGTTTGGAAAACCATTCAAGGCATTTTCCACCTAGGTTGCGTGGAAACAACCTTATCAAGTAAATTTCTTCATGTGCAAAATCAAGACTCATGGTTCTAAATTCCCTCACATGATCTATTGGATCAATTTTTCCATTGTATTTATCATATTTTGGGAATTCACAATGTTTGGGAAAAGGAATTATGTGAATATCTTGATCAAAAGGATATGGACAAATGTCTTATATCAAGTATTGTTTTGAGGTTCCCCTTTGCATGTCAAGAATTTGTTGTTGCAGGTTTTTCATTTGATGAGTCAAGGAAACCACTTGTTCTAGATCATTTTTACGATTTTTAGGAGGTCATTTCAATTGATTAACATCAAATTCATGAAACAATTTAACACCTTGTTTAGCTAGCATTAGCAAGTATTTCTCCCTATTTCTTTCCAAAATCTTTTCTAAGCATTTGTGGAAATTTGGATCCTGTTCAACATTTTGGATGTCTTCCTCAGTTATTTCTCCCCCTTCATTGTTGTGGATTCCATGGAAAGGGTTCTCTTCAGCCTTAGCCATGGTGTTTTTCATTTCACTATTTTGAGTTTCGATGCTTTGAGTTCCAATGTTTTGTGTTTCTATGTTTTGTGTTTCAAGTTCTTTTTCCTTGAGTTTATGCTTTTGTAACCTTGTTTGAATGGGCATACAAGTGTTATATTTTGAATAAACTTTGATCTTTGTTTGGAAGAGTGCCAAGGATGAAAACTAAGTCAAATAGAATGGCAAATTCTATTGATGATACTAAGTTTAATTTGATTATACAACTTTGTTTCATGATGAAAGGATCACAAATCCTGATGATGAAACTAGGCTTAACAATCAAAGATATGATAAGTTTGATGATTTAGGCACTTTGAGATATTAGATCTTTGGAGAATTTAACTTGTAGAGGTTAGTTTTTAACAAGTTTAGACTCTGTTGTACCTGAGGAATGATTCTGGGCTGAAAAAGATTGCACATATGCGCTATAAGACTGACTAAATGCATTGGAAGATTGCACAGATGCGCTAAAATAGAGCCTAAATGTGCTGAATTGGGAAAATGTCATAGTTTCTTGCAAGTTTGTTTGATTTTTTTTATTTTCTAGTCAAAGAATTGGTTGTTTTAAAGGATGTTTTCTAAATTAGGGTTTTCACTTCTAGTGTGTGATGTTTTGTTTGAAATTTGCTTAAAAAAACATTGGTAAAACACATCAAACATGTACAACTTAAGGCTTTGTAGGACAATATGTACTGGATTCCCACTTGGATTTTACCCCAACTGTGCCTACTTTTAGTGGATGATTAGAAGCTTGACCACACAGGCTCCCCCTTACAGTGCACTCGCTTCTTGGGTCAGCCAAGCTTCAATACCCTTGAATCTCCCATGGCATACTTCTCATCTCTACTAAAAGCCATGAAAATGTGGGACAACTTCAAAGGTTAGACCTTCTGCGCCAGTAAATAGAATAAGGATTTTGGCTTGCTATAACAAAGGGTTCCAGTATAGGAATTTCGTTCATGGGGGATCACCCATTCAGCAAGAGACCATTGCTACCCTTCTTGTTGAAACAATCCTCATGATACTTGAACTTTCCTCAAGTACCCACATTTATATCCTGGTTGGAAGTCACTTTGCTTTAGCGTGTTACCGATTGGGTCATTCCCTTGGGTGATTACTTTTTCCCACAAGGTAGGTCATCTAAGGATAAAATAAAATAAAAATGAATGGGTTTGTCTTTTTGGTCGCCCAGTTAAGGGGAGAGGATATGCCTACCATTCATCAAGCACAAAAAACTTGGTGTTCTTTAACCTTTTATTTAAGCTAGATGCCTATCTTAATCAAAAGAAAGCATTCAAATAACTCCAACCCCTGCATAAATAATTAGTAGTTGCATAAGTTTTTCTTTGACTGGCGTATCACCCACCTGCAAGTAGAAAACATCAATTAGTTCTCGGGATTTTAAAATTTTGCAAATTTAAACAGATGCACTAAAATAGTCATCCAATGCGCTAAAACAACTACTTAATGCGCTAAAATCACTCATGTATGTGCTACAAGAACTAATGAATGCACTAAAAGAAATAATGGATGTGCTAAAGTATTGATTGAAAGTGTCGAAAGACTACGTGTATGGACTAAAACAATTTCTCAATGTGCTGAAAGAAATGTCGTATGCGCCATAACAGAAGTTGAATGTGCTGAAATAGTTGTTGAATGCGTCGTAATAGAAATCAAATGCACCAAAATATTTTTTGTATGCGTTGAAAGAACTCATGGTCGCGCTAAAACGTCACGTCCAACCTATTCACAAGAACTTTTCTAGAAAATTGTTAAAAATGGGGTTGTGCCCCACTGTGGGCACCAATTTATGTATGTGTGAAATTGTGAGAGTTAGTAAATCACTAATAAAACACACAAACACCAATGAGACGTATTACATTAAAGATTTGAATCACAAAGTTAATTTAATTGCAGCAAAACAAATCTCTAAAAAACATTCCATTGTTCTATTCTCAAGGATCCTTTAAATCATTAGTGCTCTCAGATTTGTGTATGCACTATGACTGGTTTGGATGACAACTTAAGAAACAAGATGTTGTAAATGCAAGAATCTAAGTTCCTACATGAAGGATAAACTATGTGATTGAAGCCATGATATTAAATGTTGCTCTAAATGATAATGGTGATATTGACAATGGATAATGATTTTAAATTCTATGATGCAAATTTTGTATGGAAACTAAGATGATAACTATAATGTAACCATAAACTAAGACACGATTCTAATCTAACATGATACTACAATGCTCAAATGATAAATGCTAAATAATCTAAACTCAAACTCTAAATTCTCTAAATGCTCCAATGTTATTCCTGCATAATAAGTTTGCTCCAAAATGTGTTGATAATTGTTGTAGCAAAGGGTTGTATTTATAGAATTTTCAAAGCATCTTGTGATGTGGCAGCGATTGATAGTCCAGATTCAAACATGAGGGATGAATGGTGGAGATGGAAGAATCAAAGAGGATGTTCCCTTGACCAAGGGCAACATGCCAAATGGGTGAAGAAATAAAGTGTGTGAGAAATAAGCCATGTGTTAAAATTTTGTTGAAGATAAATGTAATTTAAATATTAGTCATATTTAATTACATGTGACATTTGATGACATGGCCAAAAAGTGTTGTAGACATGTGACTAAATTTGAATTTTAAATTATTCAAACTTAGTAAGAAGATATTTAATTAAATCAAAACAAACTATAGCCATTTGTTTATTTAATTAAATTTAGAAGAATGTGGTTTAGGATGAAGAATTTTAGAAAAGTGTGAACTATATAAATAAATTGAGAATTTATTTATAATTAGTTGAAATAAAGGAGTTTGTTAATTAAATAGCTAGTATTTAATTAATTAATTGTCTCGATCGATTTTAGGTGTATATATCCACAACTCAAATTTTGTGGTTGATAAATTCTCCATATCTATCCATGATGTGCTTACCATCTCTTCTTGTAAGAAGATCAAAAACCATTTTTGCACAAGATCCCACTCAAATGAAGATAAGTATAAAAATCCCCCAACCCAAGACCTATAATCTGAGGTGATCACACTCTAATACCAAATAAAAGGAGTAGGGTACATAGAAATGATTCCTATACTAATATTCTAAGGAGAGTTGTGCAAATTTTAGTCTTTTAATAATTATAAAAAGTATAAACACATTAAATAGAAAATAAAGTAAAAAATGTAAAAAAGGTGTACGTTGGGAACTCCTAATAGTCCAAATAGTATCAACGTGTTATTCAATAAATCATTATTACAATACACTTGCAGAGAAATCCTTCATAGGAGTTCCACCGACCAGAGATCTAGAGAAATTTTTGCGGCTTAAATGGTATATGCAAAAATCTACACATAATTTCCATCTCAAGTATCTACTATATAATATATACAAAACCTAAAACCATCAAATGGCCTATTTAGAAACCCAAGAGCTAAAGCCACACAAAAGTGACACCCAAATTATCTGCCAATAAAAGATATCTTATGATATGCCATAATACACATCATAGGTTTGTCAATAGGTGTAACTCCCCTTTATAGTTATTTTATATATCCAAAAACTTTTACATTTCCTACACAAACTTTTTGGGGCTATAGAATTTGATCTAGTCATTGATTGTTCCCATTTTTTAAAATTGAAGCACTCAAAGAGATCTATGCAATGAGTACCCCTTTAATTTTTTTGATTAATCCATTTTTTTTATTTTGGCCAAAAACTAAGCCTATAGCCTAAAAATTAAGTTTTTTCATTATATAGCCAAAAATGGCCCCTTTTTACAAATAGTGAATTTATAATTGGAGGAATGGGAGAAAATTTTGAAGTTTTTTTCTAGTTCACATTTTGTTGTTTCAAGATCTATAAGAAGGTGTCTTGCTATTTCCACGTGATCGGTCTGTCAGTCCTTTGTTTTCAAGTTATGGTGCCTGGGAGGGGCCTATGGGACTCCCCAATCCAAAGATTTAGTTCCTAGGTTTGATGCTTTATTGCAAAAAGTGGGAGCCACATCTCCTAACAAGGATTAATGGGTCAAAAATCCTTGAAGTTTGTAAAGGGATCAGTTCCTTTGGCTACCAATTTTGTGGAAGGAGTGGCTATAGATGTCCTAGGTGATCTTTTGAAAGAAGTGATTGCAAGAATGTATCTTATACTAGTTGGTAAGTTTTTGGTGTTTAGACCTAATGTGGATCACATTCACAAATGGGCAGGATTAGTTTGGAAGTTAAAAGGAAGTGGGTCTATTAGCATGATGGTTGAAGGGATCTTTTTGTTTCCTTATTCTAACAAGGAAGATTTGATTAAAGTTATTACGGGGGCCCTTGGGCTCTTGATAACAATAGAAATTTCCTCTCTTTAAAAATAGAAACCGAGGCTTGACCTATTTGTGGATCTTGGATTAGTGGATCCCACCAAGTTTAGGTTACCTAGGTTACCTTTAGAATTCTGGAACCATAAAATTATTCAATGTATTGCCAACTCCTTTGGGAACCTATTAGTGGTTGACAAGGTTACTCAATAGAGGTTGAGATTGTTCTTTGCTAGGATTTGTGTTATTGTAGCTATTAATATAGTTATTTTGGCTCATATCACCCTCAAATCTAAATTTGGTATTCGGATCCAACCAATTGTTTATGGCACTGCCAATATTTATTGTTTATTTTGTAAGCGATCTGGACATCTAAGTGATAAATGTTTGGAAAAATTTAAACCGAATAAGAAAAATGATGCTTCAACCTCCCCTTGATTCCTTCAAGGAGTGGTGATTATATGGACCCTTACCTTCTAAGCCTCAATAAGTTCTATTTGATCTTGTTGTTCCTCAAGGGAGAGTTGACTCCTTAGTGAAGACAACTAAAGACATCAAAATAAAAGCATGGTGTACAATGATATTGTCCCCCCTTCTGACAATCTATTGGAGGGAAAGATATAAGAAGTGCTTGTAGATGGCCCCATGGGTTTAGGAGTTAAGGTTTCTACTCTCAAGGATTATGTCATAGAGGAAGCAGATGTGGTACAAGAGTCCTTTGCTTCTAAACCCATGCTTGCCCATGTTTTGTCTCTTCCACCCTTCTGACAATCTATTGGAGGGAAAGATATAAGAAGTGCTTGTAGATGGCCCCATGGGTTTAGGAGTTAAGGTTTCTACTCTCAAGGATTATGTCATAGAGGAAGGAGATGTGGTACAAGAGTCCTTTGCTTCTAAACCCATGCTTGCCCATGTTTTGTCTCTTATAGAGATTGGGGAAAAATTGTCCCCAGATCAAGTTACTAACCTTCATATCGAGCAGTTTAATTATTCACATAAGGCTAATACTCAAACAATATATGGGACCTTCCTAGATCCTCTCCAAAATAAATCTGGAAAAATTTGAAAAAATAATAATTGGGAATTGAATATTCCCTTACCTTGTTAGGGTTTTGGTTTGGCTCTCTTCGTTCTCCCCTTGGTCACAAGGAGCAAGAGTGGACTTTGGTGAATGTGAAGCAATAGAAAACAAAGAATCCTGATGTGGGTGGAGAAAGTAAGCAAGGAAGACCTACCATAGGAACAATCATGCTAGGGAGGCGATAAAGGATGTGGCTATTGGAAAATAAAGGACTCTAGATTTATTAGGTTCAAAAAATAAAAGAAATGATAAACAGCTCTAGCATTGGATGACCCCTCCTTGTTTGATGTTATTGGGTCAACAAAGTGTGATTTGTTGTTTGTTTCCTATGAATATTATCTCTTGAAATATAAGACGCTTAAAAATACCTTTCAAGCAACACCTCTTAAAGAGATGTATTGTGGAAAATAAGTTTGATATTCTCATGATTCGAGAAACTAAAATAGTAAAGTCTACTTTTTCTCATATTGTTAAAAACTTTTGGCCTTCTATCAATTTTTGTGTTTCTTTGGTTGAAACTTCCTTAGTGGGACTTGCCATCCTTTGGAATCATATTAGATTTAGGGGACAAAAGGTCAATAATGTAAAAATAATGTTTTTCTTTCTTTTGAGGATTTACCTAACTCCACTAAGTGAAATCTTATGAATATTTATGTTCCCAATTCTAAACATACTAGAAATAGTTGTGGGCCCTTATCTCTAGTCAGATGAGAGTTATGCATAAAGAAAAGTTTTTACTTGGAGGAGACTTCAATACTCCTTTAGTACCCTTAGAAAAACTTGGAGGGATTGAAGAATATTATGAAAATATGGTGGATTTTTCCAATTTCCTTTCTTTTGTTAGGCTTATGGATATTGACCTTAAAGTGTGCTTTTTAATTTGTCTAATAAAAGACAAGGTAAAAATTTGATTCAAGTTAGGTTGGATAGATTCCATATTTCCAATGGTTGGAATATCATACCCAGACTTTCTCTTTTGCCCCTACCTAGGATTGGTTCATATCACAATTCTATTCTGCTTAGGTGGAATGATGTTGTGCCTAAAGGCCCTTATCCCTTTAGATACAAATTATGTGGACATCTCACCCTAAGTTTATAAGCCTTGTGGAAGAATGGTGGAATACCCCTTATTACAACACCCCTATGCTTTGGTTAACTAAAAAACTAAAGTTATTAAGAAAAAGTCAAAGGCTAGAACAAGTTGTGCTTTGTAAATCCTTCACAGAAAAGAAAAATTGATCAAATATCTAAAGGAAGATCTGATTATATGGAGAAAGGATCGATTCATATAGAAACTTGCAATAAAGAAAGAAACCTAAGGTTTGAGTGGTACAACCTTGTGAAAAAGGAGATATTCTTGTAATAAAAGTACAAAACCTAGTGGCTTTTGAGGGGGATAGAAATACTAAGTTCTTCCATTAATCCACTTTAAAGCATAAGAGTTGAAATACTATAAAAACTTTGACTGTCCAAAATGGTGCTACTTGGTGGTGCATGTTTCAAATTTTATGGTTATCTATCTCTGCTTATGCCCAAAAGTTGCAAAAAATGTTATCATTCTTGCTAGGGTTTTGCAAAAAATTCTGTTCTTATGTATTAGGTCTAAAAAGCCCGAGAAACCCTAGCTCCTCCTTGCACTTTATTTCTAATCGTTCATTGACCTGCTTACTCGGTTCCCAGTGCCCTTAGTTATTTTATGAAGTCCTTTTATATCATAAGGTAACTAGTCCCCTCTACCCTTTTATAGCATTCACTTAGTCAAATTATCGAATGTTTATATTAATAGACTTAAGTGAATCAAAGCTTATGACTGTAGTGGACCCATTGCTTACCATGTGTCTTGTTTCCATTTGTTTCCATGAGTCCATAAACGATATTTTATTGATAAAAAGGGAAGTTATGGAACCATGAAAAGGGTGACGTGTGTCCTCATTTCTATTGGTTTTCGCATGTCCGTAGAAGCTTGTTCTCCAAAGACAAAAGAAGTAGTAGAATTATGAAAAGCATGACATGTGAAAATTCTTCTCATAATTTTTCTAGTCCACAAGTTGTTTAAAAAGGGGCTTAATTCTTAAGCACAAAACCACGGAAGGATTGACACCTGGAAACAATTGGTTTGATTCTGCAAGTCCGCAAGCTCTTCAACGTGGTCTAAGTTCTTAAGTGCAAAAGAGTGGAAATGAGACACATATACCTTTCTCAGTGATTCTCCTAAGATTTTTAAAAAGAGCTAGGTTTTTGAGTAACAGAATGGCAACACGTGGTATGTTTCAAGAGGATTCCGTAAATCTACAAGTTCTTCAAGGTTGGTCCCATTTCAAGCCGTGGAACTATGGAAGGTCACCACATGGAATCCTAGCTGAAATCATATACCTTTTCAAAGGAGCTCTTCTTAGCGAACTCACGTAGATGATGTGTAAAGTCATCCAACATAGAATGCCTTGACTGGCTGAGATTTTTCAAAGCATTTCAAATATTTTTAAATCTATTCAAATCATTCTCGATCATGAAATATTGTTCTATCATCATAGATTAATGATTCACATTCAAACTTGAGAAATAGGTAGTTGGATGCGATTGGCTCACATGAACAAAGAGTAATGGTGCAACAGAAATTGAATTCTACTGAATCTTTGAGATGTTTCTTTTCATTTATACTGCAATCCAATTGAGAAATGAAATCATTTTGCATTCATTGAATCTAGAGAGTGAAATTTCAAAATTTCACAATGTCTACAATAATCTAGGATTTCAAAAAGGATAAAAAATATGTAAGTTACTTTTTCAAGTCCTCTATTTGTTAAATTCATAAAGCTTTAATTTCTAGGGTTTTTAATTGAACTTGTAAATCTAGTCAATTGTTTAAGAAACACTAAAACCTTAGAACCCTATACAAAAAGCATAGGTTAAAGACTAAATAATAACCATGAGTCAATGAAAAGGCCAACCATCTTCCTCCAAAATACCTTTTGATGAAGACTTAATTGCACAACTCCCTGGTTATACTAGAAAAATAATTTTGTGCCTATGGGCCTAGTTTTGGAAGTGGCTTATTAGATAATGAAGAGAGTGTAGGGATGTAGAACTCCATGTGCTCAAGTGGAGTCTTTTTACCCACTAGTATAATAAAAGAGCATTTATGGTTCCTATCTCCAATGACCGGATATATGACCTAGGGAAACTAATGTCCCTAACATCATAAATGTGGAATTCATTAGACACTACCAAAAAATATGATGAAAATATTAGAGCTATCAGAGCTAAAAATGGGGGAGTGTTAGTGAAAATTGACAAGGAATCTATCTCTGATGTTTTTGGTTTGAAATTAGCTACCAACAAAGTCAATGAATTTGATTTATTCAAACAATAGTACTACCAAGAAAGGAATAGCTACAAGGTATTATGGTTACCAAGGAACAGACTAAAAGGGATTGATAAAAGGTTTGTCAGGATTCATGCAAATGAGATAGAGCCCTTTAACATTGAAATGTTTGAAGACTACTTTACTAGGGCCTATCATGTACTATTTCAAGTCTTGGGTGGGGATGTTAAGACTAAACTCCTTGTGCCACTAATGTACATAACATTAGACATCCAAAACTCATTGGTCAATAACGAATTTGATATTTCTACCTATATCTACAATGGTATTCACAAGAAATTGATGGAGATCAAGGCTAACAAAAAGGTAGTAAAATTCATATGGTACTCCCTAATATGTCACATGTTTCTATATGAAGGGATAAAAAATGGGACAAGGACCTACAAGTTCAAATGGAAAATGTTAATAGTAATTCTCTCCCTGCCCAATGCTAGACTCATTCCTAGGATATGCATTGTGACTCTACCAACTACACGGTCTTTGAAGAGTATTGTCAAGAGTCTTGAGTTTCATGGGGGTAGAGGGGGATAGATTGTAGAAATAAGTCTTGGATTTCTTAAGACGTAAGGATGGCATGCCTAAACTTGGTTTGCAACATAATTGGGGATTTTGGTATATCCACTCAGATTCAACAGTTATAAAGGTATATGGGTTCCTTGTGGGACCTCACATCATGCCAAACTATGTCCCTCTTGGATGAACATACTTGAAGATAATATGGAAACTAAATGGATCTGATAAGGCACACCTAAAAGGATAGAAGAAGGGCTCCTTCTTCCCTTCCTCTATTGTATTTTTTGAGTTCATAGTGATAAGAGAGTGCTTAGAACTCATCTACCCCATGTTACAAGCTTAAAAGATGGTTCAAGAAGGTACTAGGGATTTTGACCTTAGAGGTTTCATAAACCAAGGGCTAGCATCAAGAGGTCTACATTTGCTCACCAACTCCTCTTTGGTGACGACATAATAAAAAATTTCCTCATTGATAAAGAGGTAAGTGAAACAAGAGTGAAATGGGTTTCCTTTAGAAAGATAGAGGACATGATGGTAAATAACATAACATGTTATCTTGGGGCCTATGTGGAGATAAGGAATCTTATTGCCAAGATTCAAATGGTGTTGAAATACATTGAAAAATTGATTGGAAAATCCCCAATAATAGAGGAAAGGCCATCCTATCAACCACAAGTGGATCCTACTATATATTTATTTGTTAGAAAAGAAAAAAGGCCAATAATAAAGTGTTGTAAGTATGAGCAGTTGGTGTTGTCATTGATGTCAATTGTTTCATGCTTTTGGTGATTTTTGGAAGTCTATTGATGGTTGAGAAGTTGTGGTGTTGCTTTGATTAGTTGCATTATGTCATCATTAGTAAGCTCACTAGTGGCAACCTTTGGTGTTTCTTTGATGAGCTTCTATATGTGGATGTTGTTTGGGTAAAGTGTTGTGTTGTAGTTAGTTTAGTGATGATGAGGTGTTAAATATGATGAGAATATGTCTTTGATGCTTGGTTTCCAAGTGCTTTTGAGAAAATTTGAATAAAAGAGGAAATAATTTATTGAAAAAGTGTTTTGGCATACAAAGTGGTGCTCTAGTTTTGTTGCACATTTCTTCTATGTTTAAGATTTTCTTGTGCAATTTGCATATGTTGATCAAAGGTGTTCATAGGTGTTATATCCAAAGTTTCTTGGTTTGGATTGTTGTACAGAGAAATTTGTGTTCAATAGTGTGTGAATTATGTATTGAAGTGGTGTTTAGGAGAAATGGTTTTGCCCCGCATTTCTCCACAATTTGGTTCCTGATCTTGTGCTTCTAGAAATATGTTGATAAGGTTCATATCTACCTTTAGTTGAAGTTGTTCAAAGTTTGAAGCTCCAAAAGTTGATTTCTTGAGTTATAGTGTGTGGAAGATTATCTAGGTGTATAGGATGAGCTTGATCTCCAGGTGAAAGTTGTTGTGAAGGAATTTGTTGGATTTTAGGGTGCTTGTGAATAGTCTAGATTGTGTTCAAGTGGTATTTTTTGTCTAGGAGTTGTCCTTGGATCAAAGGAAGTGTGTACATAAATTCTTGATAGTGTTTATATGGGTTCAATCGACCTTGGGTGTTTACACTAATTGAAAATTTTATTCGGTGATTGTGGAAGTGTGGTGTGGCATGTATGAGTGGATTTAAGTTTGAGTTAAGGTGTGATGTGGTCCGCCTTCATTCCTTTCCACCGTGGGAATGTTTTTCTGCCAACCTAATTTGAATTTTCATAGTTGAGGCGCATAGCCGACCTTAGAGAATGTTTTCAAGGTTGAAGAAGTATAAATAAGTGTTGTGTTGATGGAGGATGGGGGTGTAATGAGTGTGACACAAATTTTAGAGGCGTGAAGTGTAGTGCGAGCTTCAATGAGTTAGACTACTAGTAGTAAGAGAAAGGTGTTTACAATCTTCAAAAAGGTTGTGAATGTGTTGCTGATGCTGTGGTGGAATTTTTTGTTGCATTGAGATGAATTTATCACTATAAAAATATTCTTCTCTTCTTTTTTGTAATTTGGCAGTGAGCCCTTCTTTCTTTTGGGTAGTGATCCCTCTGGTAGTGAGCCTATTGAATTCAGTTTTGCAACTAATTTATATTGTGAGCTAATCCTCATCGTGGTTTTTCTCTTCTTGGGTTTTCCATGTAAATATGGTGTTCTATTGTGCATGGTGTTGATGTGTTTCTATTATTTTATTTTATGCTAAATCATTCTAACAAACTAAATGCTAATGAAGTTGATGTGGATATGAATGCTAATGAGGATTTTGATGTTTTAATGTACAACTGATTCACCCCCATCTTAGTTGTCTTGTGCATTCAATTATTGGTATCAGAGCAAGGTTCCTTGGAAGAAATCTTAACTGCTTGAGGTAGATATGGGATGGTGCACAAGAGAGGTGCTCCTCTATTTGATGGATTAGAGTATACATTCTAGAAGATAAGGATGGAAATTTTTTTGGTATCCTTTGGATATGGAGTTTGGAAGTCTGTTGTGACTAGATAATCTATGCGTATAAATGGTCTGAGTATTGATGATGAAATCAAGGCCTATGAAAACAATGGTAAAGCAAGGTATGAAATTTTAAGTGGTATTTCTAATATTGAACTTATGAAATTTATGAATCTGAAAATTGCTAAAGAAATCTAAACAAATTTAGAAAGTATTTATGAGGGAGATGATAAGGTCAAGCAAGCTAAGATGTAGAGTCTAAAGATCATGTTTGAAAATATGCAGATGTCAGAGGATGAAAATATTACAAGCTACATACAAAAAGTGGACAAAGTTGTCAACTCCATCAAAGGGCTTGATGGAAATCTTGAATATGATGAGGTGGTAAAGAATGTACTAATAACTCTACCTAAATCTTGTAGTCATAAGATTTCTACTATCGAGGAATTTTAGAATCTAAATAATTACTCTAGAGAGCAGCTACTTGGCACTTTAACTGCTTTTGAATTAATAATTTTCTTTTCAAGTGATTCAAAGAGAGAGACAACTTTCAAAGTTGGAAAAGCAGAGAAGACCGAGGAATCATATCAGGAGGATCTTGATGATGTTGAAACAAACTTTGTAAGGAAAATGAAAAAGGGTACTAGAAAGTATAGAGGTAAGTTACCTTTTAAATGTTTTAGTTGTGGAAAGATAGGTCATTATACTTCAAGATGTCCAAAAAAAATATTAAATGATAAGAATAAGGAGAACAAAGGAAAAACAATTAAGAAAAATATTATGTTAGAGAAGATGCTAGTATATCTGATGATGAATTTGACTATGTAGATGATGAGGATAGTGAATGCTTGTTCATGGCTATAAAAGTTGAAACTAATTCTGCTAACTTTGAGAGATGTGTGAAGGAAAATGCTCTAAAAGTAGGCCATAATGCTATGGCGACTGATTTTCATGCTAGAGAGGAGAACTACTGGTGAAAAAAGTAAGTTTGTTAGACTTGAGAAATATTAAGGGGGTCTTATTAATTTTGGTGATGATACATCTGCCAAGATATGTGGAAAAGGTTCAATCAATTTTGATGGAAAGAATAATATAGATGATGTTTATTATGTTAAGGTTTTAAGGTATAACCTCTTGATTGTTGGAAAAATGTGTAGCAAAGGATATAATCTTATGTTTCAAGATGATGGATGTGAGATCAAAAAATTATCTAGAACTATGGTTGCTACTGGAAGGACAGATGGAAATGTGTATCAAATTAAAGGTTCTTATGGTCATTGCTTAATGACTCAAATTAATGAAAGTTGGCTATAACATAGAAGAATGTGTCATGTCAATTTTGATAGCCTAGTAAGGATCAATTTAGTTCAATCTATGAGAGATCTTCCAAAGATTACAAAGCCCATCAATGTTGTCTGCAAGGAATGTTATATTGGGAAGCAAGCAAGAAGTTTCAAAGTAAAAAAAAATCTACTACTAGACTATTGGAGCTAGTGCATATAGACCTTTGTGGTCCTACTAGAGTAAGAAGTCTTCAAGGTGACATGTATTTCATGCTATTAATTGATGATTAATCTAGAATTACTTGGGTTACTTTTCTCAAAGAAAAATAAAAAACCCTAGATAAGTTTAAAGCATTCAAAGTTATGGTTGAGAATGAAATGGATATGAAAATCAAATGTTTGAGGTCTGATAGAGGTGGAGAGTTCACCTCTAATGAGTTTAATAGTCTTTGTGAGAATCATGGAATAAATAGGCATTTATCTACCCCTAGGACTCCTCAATAGAATGGAGTGGTTGAAAGAAAGAATAAGAATATTCAAGAAGTTGCAAGAACAATGATGAAAGAGGCAAACCTACTAAAAGTCTACTGGAGAGAAGCAATTCATACTATTGTCTACATACTTAATAGAGTTCAAGCAAGAGAATATCACCAATTTTTAATGTTGTTGATGTATAACCTTACAGAGGGGATGCAATTGTTGATGAAGGAGTAGGGATACATAATATATCAGGTGTTGATCAGATAAAGGACCTACCACACACCAAACCAACAGAATTAGAGTGCATTCTTGAATCTGTATGTACTACCTAGAGATATGTCACTAAGGATTGGATTCTTGGAGATCATGACATAATTGGGAGGAGATAAAATGGTACACTTGCTTGAGATACTGAGGAAGGGCTCATTCTTCCCTGAATGGATAGTTTTTGCATATTTTATAATGGAAAAGGGAGGATGGAAGGACTTGGGGAAGCTTCTTGCACCATACAAATTAAGTACTATGCGCCCAAGGAACCATGACCCCGGGGACTTTATTGCTCCAATGAAGGGAAAGAATAGAAGTGGCTCTTTTGTGCATAATTTTTATTATCTTGAGGATGTAATCAAGAATATTTTTTACTTTCAAGAAAAAGAGGAGAGGAAACCAAAGTATCTTTCTTTCAATAAGATGGTGGAGAAAGTTAATTTTTTTTTATCCCAATTATGATCCTATGCCCAATATTCAAGGTGAATTTAATAGAGTTATGTATGTTCTAGAAAATTTTGAGAACATAGTGGGTGTATTGAGAGAAGAGCATGAAATAACAAAAAATGGGAAATCAGTGGTTGTTAAAGAAGATCCTACGGTAGTATGGGAGGAGAGACCCTCATATTAGCTAGAACCAAAGATCAGAATATACTCTAGGAGGAAGAAAACAATAAAGAAGTGACAAACATTGCCAAACCCTACTACATCAGAGGGGTCAAGGGAAATTTCTCCTATGAGTTCAATGTCATCATCTTCAAGAAGGGCCCCACTAGTTGTGATTGATGTTGATTCACCTCCAAGAGGTCCTTCTCTATTTGAGCAGCCACCTGCCAAAAAGCAAAAGATTGAAGTAAATAATGTAGATGATTTGAGGTAGGAAGCCTACAAACAATTCATGGAGGATGATTCTTTTATTGAAACAAAGGAATTTAAAAATTTTGTGTGGAGAGCAAAGGCCTCAGAGTATGCATAAAATGTGGCTATAGAAAGGAGTTTACATCTAGAGCTTCCTAAGAGCGTTGTCCAAGCAAATGTAAGGAAAGCTATGAGGAAGGAATTTTAGGATATTACAGGTGAAGAAGGTAGAGCACTAGTGCAAAAAAATTGGTGTGTCATTGTGCCTGAATGGGATATTACCGATGAAGTTGTGCTAGATACCATAAGGAGGTCTGAAAGGCCCATATTCCAAATAGAGGAAGAAGCCAAATTGGCACTTCAAGGGTTAGAATTTAGTGAGAAAGAATCCAAATAGGTTGCCATATTCCAAACAGAGGAAGAAGCCAAATTGACTACTTTATTTGTAGGATTTATTTGCTCAAGTTTATTAGGATCGCAACAAGATCCTTTAATCATACCAATCAATGAATTCAATCTAGGCACCCATGTTTGCATTAGAGGAATTGCCCCTATTTTATCCTTTACAAATATATCAATGGCTTCCATAAATAAAGAATAATTCATATGCACACTATTTTCTCTCTTAATAATCTTCTCCATTAAATGACCTAACATATAAGAAACAATGTATACATTATCATTGTTGGTTGTGGGAGGTGGTGCAATAGAAGTACTTGGTACTTCAGGCCTGGGATGTCATACAACTATCTCTTTTGATGGAGGTGGTGGAGAAGGTGGTGAAGGAGCTAGTTGTTGTTGCACTTGAGCTTGTTGGACTTGTGGTTGTTGTGTCTGCAACATTTCTACCTGCAGCTCCAATTAACTATCTTAATCTTATCCTTATAATACTCATTCAAAAAACCTTGATATTTCTTAAGGGGTTGATTGTAATCTTCTTCCAGGGATTTAGTTTTTTCTTTACTAAAATGAGAAAAATTTACAACCAATGTGGTTGCTTCCACTATAAAAGTATTTGATACTCTTTTTATTATCAATCCTCCCCTCAGATCACTAACAAGATCAATAATAGTTGTTTATTTGTATTTGGGGCAAGGGCCCAAATAGCCAATGTGTCCCACTTGGGGCTAAATGTAGAGCTAGATAATGCAGCCAATACCTCATCTTCACTTGAAAATACTTGTTTGTTATGTTTCTTCATGGTATCTAGAGAAATATAAGATGCTATGTCCCACTTAGGTAACAAAATAATGCCACTTTCCCTTACTAGCTTTCTTCCCTCATCATGTGTCATTTCCTTTTGTTCAGCCTTCATCTAGATCAATAGTTTCTCATTCATTTCTTTTCTTGACTAATCTAGGAACTGACTTATCTCCTCATTCAACCTTCTTTCAAATTCATATATTTTACTCCATACAAATTCCTTGAGAACTTCACTTTTTACAAAGGTGTCATCATCCATAAACCTTGTGTAGGCTTCATCCCTTATGTCATCTATATTATCTCTACCTCCAATGATAGCCTAAGTGACCCTTCCCACTGGAGCTAATAGATCATCATCTCTTTGAGGAGATGGCATTTCTTGCATGATATAATCTACAGTCACAATAATTTCTTCATCATCAGAGTCAAGAGGGTAGTCAACAAGTTTCTCTTCTACAACTCTCCTCTTTGGTGAAGGCTCCCTTGGTGGTAAGTCCAAATAAATTATATTTTATGGAGGGGAAGGAGGTTCCTACCTCACTAGTGATGAAGCTCTTGATTCAACATATGGAGAAGGTGAATTCCTTGTTTGTTCTTTCATTATAATTACTTTGGGCCTCCTTGTAAATACATGAGGTCTCTTTGGAGGCTAGTATGTTGGCCTCTCTTCTAATGCATGATATTTTCCTTTATCTTGTTCTTGGTCCTTTGGTGTCTCACCAATGATCTTGTCAAAGTTCTGTAGGATGGTCTGGATCCTCAAAACCAAATCATCCACATCAACATAGGTTCCCTTGAATGAAGGGTCCCTCTTCTTTGCATATTCAAATTTCTTGAAAACTATCCACTTAGCCATTCTATTCTGCACTTCATTTTCATCAAGCCAGTTTCTTATCACATCCTCTGCATAGTCTATACCATGATAGAACTTGGATCTATTGATCTTAATCCTGAACTCATTAAAATCCTTTAGGATCAAAATTCCTTTCCCTTGAGGACTTCATCTTATAAGGTTTGAATAGATCATGAATTTTCTTCCATCCATCCTTATTCATAGAAAAATAAAAAAAATAGTGAGGAAAGGGAAGTATGAGCCCTTTCTTTGATTGGCCAAGTTATTTTCCTCAACATAAGAAAACTTACACATCACCTCTAGAAATCCAATTCTTAATGGCACATACCTTGGTAGAATATGATGTGATAAGGGGCATCCATACACTCTTAAAAAAATGCAATCAAAATGGGCAATAATATCTCCCCAATTGTGGCCAATCCAGGTATTCTCTCTATTGGCCTTAGGAAATCATGGAGCTCTGATGGGATTCTAGGAACTCGTCCCTTAAAAAAGTAAACAATCTTTGTAGCAAAGATATTTATGAAAGACCCAAAGTTTGATTGCTGATAGTGCCTATCCAACAGATGTTTCCACATTTGGATTGGAAGGTCCTCATCTTTTTCATCCTTTGTTTTAATTTGTATTCCAAGACCTAAGTCTTTTTTTCCTCAATCCAAGAACATGTGGCATAGGAGTGAATACCACTAGAATTTTTCTTCCATCACTTCTTAATGTTAACCAATCTCTTATGGATGGCCTTATCCAAGTATGTTGAAAAGTTGAATTCATCATTAACCATTAAGTTTTGAATGTCTATTACCATAAACATGCATGCAATTGGAATCCTCTCCAGTGGTTCAAATCTCAATACTTAACACAATGAATGATAAGTTTTTGAGAAGTACCCCTCAAAACTATCCACTTGGAAAGCTTCTTTCTCAATTAGAGATATTCTGATAGTTTTACGATGAGGGTCCTTAACCCTAAATCTTGGTAGAAATACAGCTATGAATGTGCTCTTATTCTTCTCATACTGATTCTTGAAATCCTCAAGATTAATAGGTTTAGTTGCAAAGGGAATGAGCTTGAAAACCACTGTAATAGATTCATTGTCTGGACCATAACCATAACCTTACCCATTGAGGTCCTTGTGACCTTGATAGAATCATGATAACTCACTACCATGGATTTCAACAAATCAACATTAAGGGAGATATTGGGGAAAAGCAACTTCCCCAAGTTGAGTCTCCACACATTGCATGTGGGGACTAGATCATTTCTCTTCCCATACCAACATTTAAATAACTCCCATCCCATCAAGGTTAGTTTAGCATCTTTAACACCACAATACCTATCAATAAAACCCTTGTCTGCGCTAGGGCCTTGCACCCTAACCCTTTGATTGGTGGAACCAAGAAATTGAGCAATAATATCATTGTGGATGGCTCATTTTTGGGTTGAGGCATATGGTTGTGATTTAGGAGGAAACATTTTGCTAAGATTTATAGGAAAACCAAGGTTATATGGGTTGTTCTAGGGTTTAGTACGCAACTAGGAATGAAGCTAGGGAAAACTCAAACAATTTAGATGCAAGCAGTATATTTCAAGCTTAAAACAACCTTAGAATGCAACTCAAACTCAACAACCAACAACTACAAAAAAAAATTCCAAGGAACTAAGCAAGTATTAAATAAGGACACATTTACAGTTTCTTAGATGTGGGAAAACCCTAACTTTGGATGTTGATAGCTCGAAAGTTTTCCAAAATTGATCTCCTTATACTTTGAATTCTTTGGTGATTTTTAATTATACATTAAAGAAAGATTTTAAGGAAAGAAGCATTCAATTTTAGGGCTATGGTGTCTTGTTCATGCCTTAATGTTCAACTCGTGCAAGCCAACATGCCTGCAACTACCCATTTTTTTTTTTTGAATTCCAACTATTGATTTTTAGTTGATCAATTTGATCGAATGGTTGAGATTAAGTCAAGTAGGTCTGAAAAAAGCATAGGTCAATCATCTTTCGCCATGTAGATGCACTTTTCCAAGTCACCTAGGGTCCCACCATTTCTAAACTTGTTGGTAGATTCCATGTGTCACCTCCTCATGTTTCTATGGTCATGCATTGGACCAACAGATCGAGGCCCACAAAATGGTGAAAATCCTCCAGATCTTGTCACGTGTCCCAATATGTGCACCATTTAACCTTCCTTTATGCTCTCAACACAACTAAATTTATTGGAATCTTATGATTCTTGATCGAACGATGGAGAGCTCACCATATGGCAACATCCCATGTTTCCACAGTCAATAAAAGTATTCATGAAGGGTTCCATGCAGAATGACTTGGGGAATGGTCTATATCGTGCCATGTAGCACCTTGGTAGCCTTAGGATGTCTGACCTACCACAAGCTCACAATAAAAATTTACATAGACTAGATGCATGGTGCCCTCCCACAATTCTATGGTCATTTTTTAAGAATAAAATACTTAGCATAGGATGGTGGAACCAATGGAATGTGAACACCTAGCAGAATGGGACCTACCTGGAGGGTAATTTAAGGAATTTTAAGGCATGTGCATTAAGTTATGACTTAAAAGGGGGCAAGGCTAGGTTGATGAAAAGGTAATACATGAATAAACCTTAGACCTAAGCTTTAGACTTTAGACTTATGATAAAATATTTCTTAGACCCGTGGAAGGATTTTAATGAATTTTTAAAAATGTGGGTAACTAGATAGAAAAGGAGCAAGGGGATGATGAATGAAAGACTTTAGGACATAGTTTGTGACTAAGAGAACTGACTATTATAAGTCAATGCGAAATTAGAAGAAAAGGCTAGGGAATAAGACTATTAGGGTTTAAGAAGGGTTTTAGGCCTTAAGGGAACCCTAAACATAGATTTTAGCAAACCCTAGCTTGTAAATGACTAACAAAATGCTCAAAATTTTTAGTTAAGACCATGGAACCACAAAAGTTTGACAAGTCCTATCATAGAGGACAAGACCCAAAAGACTACATGCAACACCAAGAAGAGGAACACACCTTGTGGATTCCAACACATGCTTAACCTAGTCCTAAACTTTCTTCACACCTCTGATCTTCAATAGGAATCATCTGCACGCTTCACAAATTCAAAATAAGTCTACCATAAGCAAGAAAACATGTAACTTATAGCATGTCTTCCCTTACATCATTGGAAATACACATGAATGATAAAGCATTACTTGCATCTCTTTTAAATGAGTCAACATGACCCATACAACACCTTCAAAGACTCCATAAGCTCCGCTCACACTTAAACTTGCGGCACACATCATCAACATGCCTTAGTTGACATCAGTGGGAGCATAACTTCAGAAAATGACTTGAAACATTTGTGTGGTACTAGAAATAAGAAATATCTTCATGTGCTTCAACCCTTAGACACTATGAGACACGTGGAATGTCCACACAAACTCATACAACTAAAATTCACAACCTTCTATTGGTGTAAGTAGACAAACATTAAATCCAGCCACTATATAACATTGTTCTCCACTTTGTCACTTATAACTTTCACTACAGAAGGATTATTGACATGAAACTTGGTATATAACATGTTCATATCTCCATGAACTCAACTTTTGATCTACACAATCATATCTGCAAATGTGGAGATATGCAAAGCCAATATTTATACCTCTAAGAACATCCTCATAAAATCAACATAGACTTAAGTCTATCATTATCAAAAGCACCTTTCTGGTGACTCAAATTATTTGAAGCTTGGATCACACATTCCTTGACACAACCTGAAGCTAACTTCCAAACCACAAGGGAAAAACATCATCAAAAGAGAAATCCAAAGCATTTCTCAGGGACACGAGCAACTAACCAACTAGACTACAACATACTCCAATGAAATTTTGACATCAATGACAACCAAACTACAATAGAATTATGTATGTAGGTGAATGAGATTCACAAGTCAGATTACTCCTTCCTTGTAAAGATGGGCGTCTACTCTTTTAGAACATGCAAAATGTCAAGAGTGTAAAAATGGAGTTGGTTATGTACACAATGGATCTATTTAATGACCCAAGATCCAAATTTGATCCTATTGGAAATATTAGAAAATTCATAAGCTCATTCTTCAAATTTGAGTCTACTCTAGAAGACCACTGACCTAATTGTGAGGATGAAATTGAGAAGAGAATGAAAAACTATTGTATATTGACAATTGAGATGATACACACTACATAGTACAACACATGGTTAATTTGGTCCTCAATTCCCATATTTTGAATAGGCCTTGTTATCATATAGTTTTTGTGAAGAATGATGAAGTTTGAGTCCAAATTCAAGAGCTAATTAATCAAATCAAGATCAAACTCAACTCTTCTCCATGTGGTAGCTTGATAGTTATCATTCCAAATAAATATGGCACATGGTTTCTCTACCTTAACTTCATGCACTTAATAATATCATAGTAAAAAATATGTGTTCCACTGTCATGCATCATGACCTTTTAGACCAACTCCATAATGTGAAATAATCCACTAATATTGAGTTTACATAAGGATATCACCAAGTAACAACTCATCCCAAAGAGATATGAAAGAAAATATTTAAAAAACTATGGAGGGACTGTATGAATGGATGATTATGCCTTTTTTCTTGACCAAAATAATAGTAAACTCATTTGGTTGATGAATGACATCTTGAAACCCTTCATAAAGTCCCTCATGGTTATTGACAATAAAAAATAGGCCTAAGGCTTGGATTATTTATGTTAGAGAAATTAAGCCTAGAGTGATATGATAAGAAGGAAACTTAAATAGTGTGATAAATAACATATGTTAATATAAATATGACATATATATATGATACATTCTTGGGTGTCATCTATTACATCACTACTCTATCATTCTATTTCTACTCTTTTCTTTCTTCATTTTCATTTCTTGTCCTTCCTCTTGTAGTGAATTTAGGTGTGTATATAGATTCTATTCATGTATAACCACATGTCCTTGATTTTTTATGCCTCATCCTTGTCCAATAGGTACCATGAATATCTTATTTATAGTTCCTATCTACCAACATCCTCTAGGATCTATTTTATTGTATTTTCCTCAAGACATCATTATTTTTGGTAAAAAATGGACTCTACTATCAAAAATATTCTTCAAAATTAGACCTCTTATGATGAAGGTAGTAGATGTTTGCATGTTATAGTTTCCAAACTTAACACCATATATTGAATATGTTCTATCATACTGAAATTTCAATATGTGCTCTATCTATAGACATTAAATTAATTGACTTTTCCAATGTAGATACTATCTATATAATATCTTAGAGAAGTTTTGATAGTAATGATAGATGAATATTTACTTCCAATTCTAACTCCATCAATACTATTAAATTCATCCTGTATTCACTTACTTGACTATGTTGTGAATGAGTGCTTATCAAATATTATTATTGTGACCCATTCATATCATTCATAATATTATAACTACGTGACATTTGTAAAGTTTGAGAATACATTTGATCTATTTGGGTTTTATATTTCTTTGTGAGCTATGACCAATTTATACAATAATTTTATACAATACTTTAATATAATGTAAAATTATTTATTCAAGTATCTATTTTCCATTTCTCCTTTTTTGCATGTAACTTAACTTTTTTCTCACATCAAAGATTATTTATTTCTTAAGTTTCTTCTTTTCTTATTTTCATCCACTCATATGATCTAACAAACTCTTTATTGATCCTAATTAAGTTGTTGTGGTTGTAGAGGGATGTACTTGAACTTGCAATTGATTTTATTATATCAACTTGATTATTTTATCTAAGGTGAAAATTTTGAGCTCAAATCATATTTTACACTACTATAAAATTCTTCACTTAGCTTTAATTTTTGAATTGATGAGGTTTGACTAAAATTAATTTATGATCTTGTAGGAGTAGTCATAAATATGTTTAGTATTATTTTAATTTTCTTTTTTCTATTCATATGCTCCCTAATTTACTTATAGGGCCACTAATTTCTAGAATTTATGGAGAAATTAATTATGTTAAATCTTATCTTTTTTCTTTCCTTTTTTTCACAATTTCTTCTTATTTTTCTTTCTTTTGTTCCTTGTCTCCCCCTATTTATTTTTAGAGACTATCCTTATTCATTTTTTTTACTACACCTAGTTTTGGATAATTGATTATTTTAGTTTTCTTCTACATATGTCAACGTACCTTTTGTTTCTATTTATTCCTTTTTTTATCGATTATTGAGTTAGATCTTGTCTAGTTGTAGATTGTTGTGTATATAGTGGAGATAGTAGTAAGATGGTATCCCTAGGATCCTACTTATGTAGTTGTGAGCTCTAAAAGTTACTAGGTTGTAAGCATGTTGACCTACTACAACAAACTCTTTATATATTTTTTGTTATAATTTACGATTTTGGGATGGAGGACTAGAGTATTGAATCAATGTCTCCTCCTTAATTCTTGTTCTTTAATTTTGTGTACCTAACCTTTTATTTTAGGAGATAGATCCAAGTCCTTAGCCACCTCATCCATATTTTTGGTTTTTAATGTGGTGTCTATTTTAAAGCTCTTTTATCTTTTTTTAATTATCTTATTTCATAAAATTATCCTTAATTCTATCAAAAATCCTTTAGTAATATGATCTATAGAATATGGGTTGGTTGTGATGAAGCCTATCATTCCTTTGACTATAGTTTCCTTGTTATTGGAAGTTGTAGTATGATAAGACATATCTACTTCCAATGGTTGATTCTTTAAGAAGTTCTATCGTCCAACATGTGTTCTTATTTTTGTTTGGATACCACTTGTTTCTTTTATCTTTTCTATTATATCTCAATTGGTGAAGTGTATTTTCCTCTTCTAAAGTGCCTTCATATTGCACCATTTTATTTTGTCATTTTTTTTTCTTTTTCTAGGCTTTTTTTAGTTCTTTTGTGACCTCTTTTTCTAAGCTCATTTGTAGTAGAGTTTAATTTTTCCTCTACTTTAGTTTTAGCCAATGAAAGAGTTTATTCAATTTAAATTATCTCTACCTCTACTTGTTTCCTTTTATTTCCATTTATGTTCTTGTTGTGATTGATCCTCTCATACCATTTTTCCTTTGTGTAGTAGATTGTTTCCACTATTAGAGCCTAGTTTCTATGACATCCTCTTTATTTTCTCTTGTGTAGTTGTATAACTTGTTTTGATTGGAGGTAAAAAATGGGTTTTGAAGGGGCCTGAAACCCTTTACAAAAAAATAGCTGATAAAAAAGAAAACAACATTACACAACAATTAGCCCAACGACAGCGAACTAATAACCAAAAAAATCCAAAAAGAAGGAAGCCAACCAACACCACTACATATTGTTCAGAACCTCAACAACCTCCATTTCACTAGAAACCATCTTCTACACATTATCCATAGTACTAGACACCTCTAAACCAGAGGCCCCGCCCTGAGCTTTCATTTTGTTTCTAGTTCTGGCCCCCGACTCACTAGTTTTTACCTCACCAGTCAAAAAACTACCTTGAACACCACCCTTCTCACCAGCGCAATCCACATCCAACAACTTACCCACAACAGTAGTATCATTGGCAGACACAATATCCTTTCTCTTTTTCGCAATAATCACAGGGGAGATCACCTTGGCAGAGTCAGAAATAGCCAAAACCTTAGGGACATCTCCGCTCTTCATCACAAAATTCCACATTTTATCAATTTTATCCTCAAGGGATAAGATTTTCACTTCCAAGTTCTATTTCAAATTGATGGTTTCCTCTACCATAGTAATAGCCACAATATTAAGAGAGTCCAATAGATCATCAATTTGGCTTCAGACAGAAGGATCCTCAGCCTTACTAGCAATACCTCTAATTCTAACATTAGTTTTGTTAATCTCATGGAAGAACCACTTAAAAAGTTTAAACAACACATTACAACTATCATGAGCCAAACCCAACACATCAACATCCTCTCTGTCAAATTTCTCAATCCTTTTCCCCACAACAACATCCTCATCAAGAGAACTAACATGAACCTTATCAACAAAAATATCCTTACCTTTTCCAATGGACATAGGAGTCTTTATCTTTCAAATGGAGCAAGTGATTTCCTCTGCAACAACCTTCCTTTTCATCAGCCCATCCACATATGCTTTGCTAGTTCCCATAGTATGTCCTCCACCCACAACCCTTTCCTTCCACATCCGCTTTGCTAGTTCCCATAGTAGTTGTGTAACTTGTTATTATATATCCTCAACTATTGGAGAAATAGGATCTTGTTTGGCCTCGGTTTCCTTTACAATTTTTTTTATTTTTATCTATTTTCTCTTTGGCATCCTTCTTGACATTTTATTAATAAGCATATGCTAGGTACCAAACCTTTCCATGGGGGAATCCTTAGGGTGGGAGATGATAAGTTGAATTATAGTTTATAGGATCTATTCAAATACTTCATTTGAAAGTTTTAGTACTAAAAAATGACATGATTCCACAAATTCCAAATGGATTCAATCCTTATCCACCATAAAAACTCTCTATTTCTGATTTTCATACAATATCATGGCTCAATTATTCTCTCTTGAATCCTTGTTTATAATTTAGAGAAAATAGACTCACAGGCACCAAAAAATTGTTGAATCCAAAAGTCCATATATTTTTTCCTTTATGTGATTTATAGTAGAGGTATCTAACCTTCGTGCTCATTTATCTATTTAGTTAATTCACTTAGAAAGTATAGAGTTATATAAATAATGAATTAGCTACACCTAAATTCATGATGGATTTTCTTAGTCTTTTCCAAGTTTCCCATGAGTTATTTTCTTAGGGTTTCATGGAGGTCATACTATTTCCCATTGGTCACCTTCTTATATATGGCATGGATGAAACCTACAAGAGTATAATCCTCTATTCCTATATATAAAATCTTATGCATAGTATATTTTTTGTATACCTTAATCTAGGATCCCTAATTTTACTAATGGTGAGGAACTTTCCATTGGATATTGCTCATGTATGTGAGTGTAGTGATGGAATTTCTATAAACAATCTTAGGTTTCTCCTCTCTATCACATAGTCCAATCACTAATTTAATTTCTTCCTTAGTGATGAGTAAGGGATTATCTAGGTATATAAATTCTATATTTTCTTAACATTAATTGAATCTACTTGTGGTTATTACATAAACTTGGGAAATACTCTAAAAATTCTAGTTTTAGCCTCCCAATATTTACATTCAACACCAAAAATTAATTAGTTATTAGATTTCTTAGAGTTTAACTCTCCTCCTCAAATTGGCTATGGTATACTTCCACAAAATTAGCTAGAATGCATTTTCTTACATCTATTATGTAGAAAAACTCTGATGGGAATGCTTGAAAAGGGCCCTTCTAGGTCATTCTTCATGGTATTCCATGGGAAAGGTTTATACATTAGTATGGTGATATCCTTAGAATCAACTAGCTAAGGTATGGATATGATTTCCATGAATTTAATTTGTTCTACTTTGATCCTCTATTTTTCTTACTTTTATTAGCATATGTATTGCTTAGCTACCATGTAATTGCTTAAATTTTTTTTGTGAGTTTTGCACTACATCTCACTTCCTTTTATGGTTTTTGACCTTTTGTGTTGATGTCATGCCTCATGTTATCTCTACTTGACCCTTTGAAAACTTGTATTTTATTAAGTACTAACTTAAGTTCTACACTAAGCACTTGTTATCATACATTATGATGTACATAATATACACTTGATCTTTGTGGTTTTTGATTTAATTTTTTAAGATGCTTTGTAGTACAATTTTAATTAAGATGCATAAAAATATGCCTCTAGAAATTGATTTATCAAAGTGATCTATGCAATAAGGTCCTAACCATCACACCTTTACTTTACCTAGTTTTTTAAAATTTATATCATAACACTATATATCCAAGTTGTAACTACTTAGTATTTATGTAGTGGTCATTCTATGAATTTTCATTTATTTTATTGTGTGTTTTGTTGTAGTCCACAAGAAACTATTTGTGAGTTAATTTCTCTATTTCTATTAACTTATCCTTAAGGGATTATTCTTCATTCAACCTCGTAGTAATTTCCACTCTTAGATTGGGAACTATGAATTGTAATGGTAATGTTGCATCTATTCCATAAACTAAATAGAATGGATAATACTTTGTTAACCTTTTATAGGATGTTTGGTAAGACCAAAGTTCCACATGTATCTTTTGATCCTAAATTGAGGTTTCTCTATTATAAAAAAAATTCGTCTAAGGTACAATCTTGCTCTAGCTAATCATAAATGTTTCCAATTTTTTTGAATTGTTTGGTTGAAAAAATGTTTCCCTTGGTCACTCATAAACCTTGTAATGATGTTCTCAAAGATACATTGGGTTATTGTATGTGCATACAATCATTTGTCACTTTTACCTCTGCCCACTTGGTTAGATACTTAATATCAACTATAATGAAATATGTGTGGGTCTTCCAAGTTGGATAATTGATTGGCACTATGAATTCAATGAACAATTTCTTAAATGGTTCCATGGGAAATATTGATTGCAATGGAATTTTATCCCTTGCATTTGGCCCAAGAATTATTTAACAAATATCATATTTTTAGGAGTAATTATTACCTTTAAATAGAGTGGGCCACATGGCTAATACCAATTACAATGGAATTTCATCCCGTGTGGTTGTCTTGATAGTTCTTTGTAAAATATCACATTTATAGGAGTAATAACTAGTATATTTAAATAGAGTCGGCCACCAAAGTCTAACCAATTGAAAAAATGGGAAAAAGGATCCCCACCAAAAGGTTTATGATGGGGATGATTTATAAAAATCTTTTAGGGATCCTTAATAGGTGAATTTTCCCATAAATTTCATTAGGAAAGAGATCACAAGGTGTAAATATTAACTTTCAACCTCAAAGGTGAGCTAATCAGACCTGGATCTTAGTCCTTAAGACAATAGGATAGACCTAAAACCAAATTGAAATGACTTGCAATGCTCAAACTAACTAAACAATAAGACCTTATACCTAAAATACAAGTTCTTGAAAATATAGAGACTGATATAGAACTTTGTAGGAAAATTTGAGAAGGGTATGAACACATATACTTGTCACCAAAAATTTGTTTTCAAGAGTGTAGAGGGACTCATTCACCCCTAGGTGAATGGGTTTTAGGGTAGGGCTCAAAAATAATTTTTGATAGTCCTTTGATGTAGGATCTTAGCTTCGGTTTGGCATAGGCACCACTATTGAAAAGTCAGAAATAAAGTCTACAACCTAGTTTTTGTGGCTTGACAACAATGATGACAACTTATGCAAAAATGAAAAATTTCTCTTCGAATATTTCTTCAATTCTTCTTCAACTTGTAATCTGCACATACACTTAGAGGATTTTTTTGTTTTGAATGGGGGTTTTCCTCAATCAAACCCCAAGTTTGGTAATTAAACCTTGGTAAAAATTTAATGAAAAAGGAGAAGGAAATGATGAATGAACACTTTCTTGCTACAACTCACCACCCTTCAATGGCTTCCCTTGGAGGACTGAAAACAAACACATCTCTCTGAGGAACTTGATCTTTCTTTGCTTGATGGATTTGGATACTTGAAATGCTTGGATGATTTAGGATCAACAATGCATATTATCCTTGAAAAGATGACATAAACACACAGACTTGAGTATGATGTTAATATATTAGATTGTTGCAACAAATGATTGATAAATCTACTCTTGAATGCTCTTGACAATAATATTCACTCTCATGAAGTCTTGATAATGTATGCTATAATTCCTTAGATTTAAAATGATAAAAAAAGACTATGTATTTATAGGTGTTTATCTAATTTCCAAAAAAAAAATTTCAAAAAGCCGACAATTGAAAATTGAATTTGAATCATTAAGATACCACCAAAAACATATTTAAAATTGGGTCTTAGGACTTAAAGGGGACCCATTCGCCCATGGGAAAATGGGTCCTAGCCTATAATTCCAAGAAACACATATTATAGGATCCTTTAAACATTTAATTATTCCAAAGCCTAGATCTAGGGTTTAAAGGATCTCCAAATCATAAAAGTATAATGTAAGAATGTCAGGTTCATCGAAATGAAAACATGGGAAAAAGAATCCCCACCAAATTTTTTATGATGGGGATGATTTATAAATACCTTTTTGGGATCCTTAATAGGTGCCTTTTTCCCATAAATTTTATTAGGAAAGAGATCACAAGATGTAAATATTAACATTCAACCTCAAAGGTGAGCTCATCAAACCTGGATCTTAGTCCTTAGGACAATAGGACAGACCTGAAACCAAATTGAAATGACTTGCAATGCTCAAACTAATTGAACAATAAGACCTAATACCTAAAATGTAGGTTCCCAAAAAATATAGATATTGTTATAGAACTTTGCAAAAAAACTTGTGAAGGGTCTGAACACATGTACTTGTCACCAAAAAATTGTTTTGAGGAGTGTAGAGGGACTCATTTGCCCCTAGGTGAATGGGTCTCAGACTAGGGATCAAAAATAAGTTTTGATAGTCCTCTAAGGTAGGATCTTAGCTTCATTTTGGCATAGGTGCCACTGTTGAAAAGTCAAAAATAAAATTTTCAACCTAGTTTCTATGGCTTGAAAACAATGATGACAACTTATGCAACAATGCAAAAATTTTGTTCCAAGATTTCTTCAATTCTTCTTCAACCTATAATTTGCACATACAAAAAGAGGAATTTTTTTTTTTTTGAATGGGGGTTTGCCTTATTCAAACCCCAAGTTTGGTAATTAAGCCTTGATAGAAATATAATGACAAAGTAGAAGGAAACGATGAATGAACAGTTGCTTGCTACAACTCACCACCCTTCAATGGCTTCCCTTAGAAGATTGAAGACAAACACATCTCTCCAAGGAACTTGATCTTTCTTTGCTTGATGGATTTGGATACTTGAAATGCCTAGATGCTTTAGGATCAACAATGCATATTAGCCTTCACAAGATGACATGAACATGCATAGACTTGAACATGATGTTAATATCTTGAATTACTGCAACAAATGACTGACAAATATGCTCTTGAATGCTCTTGATAATAATATTTTCTCTCATGAAG
>VDFB02311183.1:0-63361 GCA_007258455.2 Sequoia sempervirens
TTTTCATGCCCATTGTGCTGATTTTGTATAACCATCTTGATGGGTGAGGGAAAATCTGAGCAACTTACCAAGGGTGTCTCCAACTTTAAATTGCTTATTGGAAACCCATGTCTTGAGATCTGTTGTAGCTTCCCATCCTTGGCTGCCTCCAACATCATACTGCACAGCCCATGAATGTTGAATGCACAGTGCTGCTACTATGGCTATTCCCACCAGTGTCACCCTTGCCATGATCTTCCCACACTTTTGATGTCAAGCCTGTTAGATTTTAATTTCAGGAGGATGATTCTTTCCTTGGAGAAATAATCGGAGGAGGACTCATATATAATTTGGAGCAAGGACTGAATTCAAGTCATTGACAGATCATATTGTTAAAAAAATAAAAATATGAGTAGATAGAAAAGCTTTTGGAATAGGTAGTGAAGGACAGAAAGGCAGAATCTTCCACACACAACTGGTTCATGGATCATGGTTTGTTTATATTGGCAGAACTGTTGCAGGAATTTTATATTATTTTTTGCATGTGAATGTTCTTTGTTTCGTTTGTGCATTGTATTGTTTTTGGGGTGGACTTTGCTCGAGGCTACCTACTACTTTCTTTTTCTTTTCTGGTTTGGCACACCTTCCCATGTCAGAATAGTCTTCCATGGTATGATATACATTAATGTTTGGCAACTAATGTATATTATGATACTTTGTACTGGAACAATGATAAAGATGATTGACCAAAGGCCAAGTCATTATGTTGCCATGATGTGGGGTGGCATATCACTTACCAGGGAAAAAAGAAAGTTGAGATTGCCTTAGATGCGAGCACATGGGCAGCACATCAAATTTGAAGGTTTCTCTTTTATCTTGGAGGCTAATATTATTATAGAGGGGAAAAGTACACGTTTTGTTTGTTTTGTGTTTGTCTTGGTCTTCTTTGAATATATTAGGTTAGTGTTTAATTTATTTTATTTCGTAGGTAAGTTGGTTTTGAGTCTAATATATATTTTATTTTAAAATTGAACTGGTTCAATCTTTAATTTTTTCATAATTAGAAAGAATTATAGGTGTAATTCTAGTCCTTGGATTCAAACACACATGTAATCATGTCTCAATTTCAAATTTTTAATTTTTTATCATTTCTAGAATTAACAATTCTTTAGATCAATCATCATCTATTGATTTGCACATCAAAACTTTTGAATTGAACATTTAGAGTTGTATATTTAAAGATAGACCCTAGGTCAATAGTGTCATGATAGAAAGACTTATTAGAGAGGCATTTGAAAGAGAAAAGAATCATTAGAAATTAAACTTGCATTAGCTCTACACAACCAAATATCACCACAACACCTCATTCTAGGCATCTTAAAACCATTTTCTTATGCACTTTTGACATTGTGAAAAATAATAAGGGGTCTAACTAAGGTGTTAGAAAGTATTTGCCTTCACTTTAGGGTTTTCATAGTAGACACTTGAATATGTTCCTCAACATCACATTGTGTATATTCATATATAAAGTGAAGGCAAATCATTTTATCATATTTGTACATAGGTACAAGGGATAGGAGGATGTAACAAGGAAGCAATCATGGTGAACAATTAAAATTGCACACTTTTCTATCTAGAATCATAGAATGTCATAATTTAGTTTGTCACAACCATAAATAACAAATAGTACCAATTGCTTCTACCCAAAAGTATCTATCAATCTTAGCACCACTCAACATGCTCCTATCTCTTTCCATCAAGGTTTAGTTCATTCTTTCTTCTATCCCATTTTTTGGGGGAGTGTAAGGAGTATTCTTCTACCAAATAATACATGCATGCTTACAGAACTCATCAAATTCCCTGGAACAATATTCACCCCCATTGTCAGATCTCAACACTTTTATCTTATAATATGATTACTTCTCAACTAAGGCTTTAAATTCCTTAAACTTAGTGAAAATTTCATATTTAGAATGCATAAAATAAATCCATGTGTATCTTGAGACATCATCATTGAAAGAGACATAATACCGATATTTACCTAAAGAGTCAACATCCACTGTTCCACATACATCTAAATGAACGATCTCTAATAATCTCTTTCCCTCATTAGTTCCATTAGGAAATGAAGATCTATTTTGTTTACCAAACACATAACATGCTCATAGAAATCATTTTTGCCAATAGAATAATCAAAAATATTGTCAACCAACTTTTTATTAAGAATTTGGTTTTAAGGCATTTTTCACCACTGTGACCCAATCTATGGTGCCACAACATACATGCATTTTTAGTGCTAGCTACATCGGAAGAGTTATATAAAGTAGAGGCATTTAGCCTAAACAAAGTCCCTATCTAAGATCCTTTAGCTATCACAAAAATCCCTTTTACCAACCTGCAACCAAACTTGTCAAATGTCACATGTATTCCAGAATCATTCAACTTGGATAGTAAAATTAAATTTATTACAAGTCCTAGAATAGGCAAAACATCATCAAGAGATTTAATCCTCCCATCACTAAAACACAACTTTACCTTTCCCTTACCAACAATCTTCTTAGTGTTTTTATCACCAAGGAAAACATCCCCCCATCATATGCTTTATAAGTAGTAAACCACTTCTTGTGAGGATTTATGTGGTAGGAGCAACCTGAATCATTAAACCAAGCATCATTACTGATAGAGTTAGTTGAAATAAACAAAGCATCAGAATCATCATCGAAGAACTTTTATGTGGAGTAATCAATATTCTTTTTCTTGTTCTTACACTCCTTCACATGCCCTCTTTTTCCATAATTCCAACACTTTACTTTGCTCTTTTGGGGGTCTTAGAACGTCCTTTAGACTTATCCCTCTTTTATCCCTTTTAGGCCCTTTCTCTTTGGACCTTCCTCACACATGCAAGGCATCTTGGGAGCCAACATTCATAGACTTTATCCTCATCTTCTTTGAAAGAAGTATGGAAATCATGATGTCCATCTTTGGCTCTACATTACCAAAACTTATGGTAACAATTAGATTTTTCCAAGATTCGAGCATAGAACAAAGAAACAAGACATTTATCTTCATCTTCTAATTTAGCATCTATTGATGCAAGCTAACTTCTAATCAGATTGAAATCATTTAAATGGTCTATAATAGAATCACCATTTTTCATTTTTAATGAATATGATCATCTTTTGAGATATAACTTGGGTGTTGGTAAAAAGTTGAGTCCACTTTTTCGCCAAAAAGTGGAAGTGTTTTCCTTGATTTTAAGAATTTGACACATTTGACCTTAAAATTTGAAACACTTAGAGATGAATTCTTCAAAAAAGTCACTGATCATAAAATGCAGTACTCAGAGTCTAGTTTCCAAATATGTAATTTATTTCAATATCCAGATGGTACAAATTGAGTTTCAATAGGCATTTCTAAAAACCACTGTTTAAAAGTCACTTTTTTTTACCATACCATGCACGTGTATATCATCCATATTTTGACCTAAATTATCGTATTTTTCTAAATCCTTTTGGGAAAAGATTTGTAACTCACTGAAGCACAGTTTTGACATTTTTTTGTAATTTTTTATTGAATATTTTTTTTGTTAAATTTTTATTAGCCATATTTGTCGTTTTAAAAAATCGTCATGTACGTCACGCATAAGATGACCTAAACTTAACATTTTTATTTTTATTTTAAATTGAAAAGAATTGTCTAAAGTACATTCTCGTGCAATCCGTTCGTGAAAATGTTATGTTGATAAAAAGTTATTAAAATAGTAAAAAACCATGATATTTAAAGTTTATGAACCAATTTCATCATAAATTAATTGAAAAATAGAAAAAAAATCCAATTGTAAAAAAAAATTACATATTTGGAATTTGCATTGTCTCATCTATAATGGGTTTAATTTCGTCAAAAAATTCTGCAAAAAAAATCATCAGCCATATGTCCAAACTTAGTATTTTTCTCTAACATTGGTAGGACCTTCAACTTGCAAATCAAACCAAGTTGAAGGCCTAGGTTCATATTCCCAATTTTAGTTTGATAAATATCACTTAAAAACTCTTCCACAACTTGTATGCGATGTCTTACATGGAGACATTCAAAAGGGTAGAATTTGTGAGACACAACTAAATGGTTCCTTGTGCCTTGTCTAATTTTTTTCAATCTTCATTAGATATTGCAATTGGTTTACTCTCTTGTGAAGTTGGAAGCCACTAATCTCTCTCTTCAAGGAGATCCTTCATCTTCAATTTCCACATCTCGTAGCCTATGTCGTTGAATTTATCAATATCCTAGCGAAAGGTAGAAGCCATGGTAAACAATCCTCTTCACAAATCTGCAATATACCACAAAACAAAAGCTCCCACTATAGCCAAAAAACCTCCAACACTTAAGAGAAAGGCATCCCATTCTCAATAGAATTGTCAACTCTGATACCAAACATTGAAAAAAAAGGTGAAGGAAAGCTACATTATGAACTTATGCAAGTGAATTCGAATCTAAAAATCAAATTACCAAATCATATTTAAACATGTGCATGCAACATACATCACAATATAAAAATCAACAAACAAAATGTAACACTAGATTTATGTGGAGAAACCCTTTTGGGAAAAAACTCCAAATGAGAAAAGAGGGAAAGTATATTATTAATATTCAAATGAGAGTACACAATAATACACTTTACTACTAATCTCTTATCAACCTGGCATCACCTAGATACATGCAATAACTCAACATGAAACTACCATCTCATGGCTACAATTTATAGAAATTATGGGAGGTAAAACCATGAATTGTAAACCAAAACAAGAGGTACAAAACAACCTACAAAAACCCATGCCCCTATTCATGGAAATCCAAAATACATAATAAAATATTAAATGGAATTACAAGACTCCCACATGGGCACCTAGCCCATAGCCTATCCAACTCCTAACCTTTTGGATACTTTGATGACCTTTTTGATCCCTGATGGAACACCAATGGAAACCTTTTCTTCTCTAATCTTGGATATACCCATCCAAGACCTTCCAACTTCCAATATGGATGCCTAGGAGAGTTTCCTTTTCCATTTTTTATGTGTAACCTCCCCTAAAATTAAATCCTCTCTTTAAAATATAATTACATATGCCAAAATTTAATGATTTTTTGTCATGTCCCCTAGAACACATTCCAAGTAACATGGAGACATACAAATGACATAGGATTACAAGATTAATGTCATAGATTATCCTAACATGTGGCCCCTGGACCCCATAAGGGGGTACCCCCTTGCAACCCCTGTGCTCAAATATATTAACGTGTTATAATCAGAAGGTTGAGACACCATTTTACCTAACATTCTCCCACTTCTCAAACACCTTGCAAGAGCAACAAGAGGATCAATACCATGATTTAATTTCTAGGGGTCGGGAGGCCCATAAAATCTCAACACCATTTTAACTTCTTTGTTCTTACAACCTTGGTTAAAAAATATGTAACATTCATCAAAGTCTTTACCTTAACTAGCTTCACCCTAACATCCTTGACCATATCTCTAAAAATGATATTGTACATCAATGTGTTTGGTCCTGGCATGAAATTTTGGGTTCTTAGCTAGCCAGATTGCACTCTGACTATAAATATAAATTGTCACTACACCTTGTTTTATTCCAATATTTGAACACAAACTCTTAATCCAAATTTCTTTTTTACAAGCATGAGTATTTGCCATATACTCAACTTCAGTAATGGAAAAAATAGCCACAACCTGTCGCTTACTCGTCCAATTGATTGTACCACTAAATAAAGTAAACACATAGGCACAAGTGGATCATCTATTACCAACATCACCCACCCATTTTGAACCCACATAACCATGAATATCAAGAGAGTTTTTTTCTCCTATTAAACTACCATGATAACACAAGGAATACTCTGAGGTACCATGCAAATATTTGAAGACTCTTTTAACTACATCCGAATGAACTTTACCAAATAGCATACATCAAACTTCCAACTTCACTTTGGTAAGACACTCTACTCATGTCTTCCATTTTCAATGGGGGTGTTAGATAATCTGAAATATATAAATGTTCCAATTATAAAAAGAACACACAATGAGATAGAATATTGCATGTTAAACCTATGTAAAAATAAATTGACATACTTATTTTAGCCAAGCCATAGATTTGTGTTCACTCTCACTTTTAATTTACATCCCAAGAATGTGTTTAGTTGTACCAAGATCTTGCATTTCAAATTTAGCTACAAGTTGAAACTTTAGTTTTGAAATCATTCGTTTCCCTTTACCTTTAAATAACATATCAATATATAATGCAATAAATAGAAAACAATCACCATCAAATTTATAATAAACACAATGATCTAATTTCAAATGCTCAAATCCCAAACTCAACACATATGTATCAAATTTCAGGTACCACATCCTAGGACTCTATTTGAGGCCATACAAATATTTATTCAATTTATCAAACCAAATTACTTTTAACTTTCACCACATATTGCTCTAGTTGTTCCATATAAATATCCTCCTCCAAATCACCATGAATGAAATTAGTTTTCACATCCATTTGCTCAACCTCTAGACCATAAATAGCAGCAATAAAAAGCAAGAATCTAATGGATGTTATTTTTTCAATAGGAGAAAATATCTCACCATAATCAACACCCTCAACCTAAGAGTAACATTTTGTAACCAACCATTATTTTTACTTCTCAATACCTCCATCTAAACCAATCTTTTTATTGAACACTCATTTGCAACCAATAGATTTTCGTTATTAAAGTAATGGTACTACATCCAATGTATCATAATTTTTCAAAGCTATCATTTTTTCATCCATAGAAGTCTTTCAGGGTTCTGCATCATTCATTCCTAATGACTCTTCTATAGATCTGGGTTCATCATGTTATTATTCAAAGAAAAAATGTATCTTCAATCATCAAGTGAATACCTTTTAGATGGATTTTTATGTCTTGTAGATCTTCAAACAAGTTGAGTTGGAGGTTTTTCCTCCTCTTGTGAAGATCTAGAGCTAGATGATCTCTCGTCAACTTGTTTTCTATCTAGGGGTTTCGATTCAACCTTCTTATGTGGGTAAACCCACAAAAGTGGTTTACAATTTGAGTGAGGAAGGAAAAGTTGCAAAAACAACCCCATGCAAAAAAAAATGGTTTTTGGGGTTCGAATGAACCCGTTGGTTTGAGCGACCAAAAAAGGGTTCGAATGAACCCTGGTTCGAGCGAACTAATTAAATGCAAGGTCCCACCATTCCCGCCAAAAAACACAAAGAAACAACTTTTGAAAGGGGTTTGAATGAACCCGGTTTGAGCGAACCCCTGGGGGTTCGAATGAACCCTAGTTCGAGTGAACCTGGGGGTTTGCTTGAACCCTCCTGGTTCGCCGAACCCTCCTTTTCCCACCTTCTCACCCTCTTGCACCAAAAAAGTCCAAAATGTTGCTTGAAGCTTGGGTTGAGGATAAAAATGGAGGATACTTCACAGATCCAATTGGATGATGGTGGTCCTCGAAATGAGCTATCCAACGAATATAATTTTAATATGTTTTGGTTTTATTATGTATTTGTTTTTTTAGTTTTATTAAACATAGGTTTTTCACTGAAAATCAAGCTCTTTGTTTTGTACATGTGGAAAAATAGTAGATTATCAAAAAAAATTGAAAAATATGAGTGCACCAGATATTGAAGTCCTTGATCCAACAAAAATTCGATACATACAAAAAGTTGTGTTATACGGTCGCCTAGTCTAAATTGTAGTGGTTTGACTTCAAAACTTGATTAAGGAAAAAATATTCAATACAACATTATCTAACCAATTGGAAGCACTAGATATCGTAGTTACAAATCTAAATTTGAAAGAATTAGAATTTTATCCCTCATGGAAAAAACGTTATGCATTATACAGTGAGTGTCACTCCTTAAAAATGTTGTTTACTGAAAAAAACTAGTTTTCAAAGGATATGGAAAAAGAAGTGCAATCTGATTCCAAAAATTTTGAAAAAAATATATTTAGAATCTACAGACAAAATGTGACAAATCACTAGTTTGCATCATCTTCAAATTCTTCATAGTTTAGCCGCTATAGGTGCGCGAAAGTGAAGATTTAGTTAGAAAAAATTATTTCAGTGTCCAGTTTGGCTAAAAATTGTAAACCAGTATTGTGGGATCACCCATGTGTAGAATGAAGTTGAATCACATCCTTCTATTCACTTTATTTTGGTTGCAATGTAACAGAAGAAGGCTTAGTTTCTTTAAAATAACACTTTTACTATATATCACATTTTATGCAATGGGATCCCAAAGCTTGTATTCTTTCACACCATAACTATATCTGATGAAGATACATTTCATAGCCTTGTTTTCCAACTTTGTTTGTTTCTCCTTTGGAACATTTTCATATGCCTCACAACCAAAAATAATAAGATGTCTAAGTGAAGGCTTGTGACCTGACCATGCCACCATAGGTGTTTTGTCAACAAGAGCTAATATAGGAGACTTTTTAATCAAGTCACAAGAAGTGGTAGCAACTTCATCCCAAAACCTTTGTTCTAGACCAACACCACTCGACATACTCCTAGCCTTCTCCATCAATGTCTTGTATATTTGTTCTACAACTCTGTTTTGTTGTGCAGAATATGGAGTTGTCTTTTATCTTTGAATTCTACAATCTATATAGAATATATAAAAATCATTAGATAAAAATTCACCACCATTATCAATCCTCAAACATTTTCTTTTCTTTTCATTTTGCAACTCAACCAGTGTTTTAAATTCTTTAAATTGACTAAAAACTTCATATTTACTCTTTAGAAAATACTCATGTCCTTCTGCTATAATCATCAATAAGTGAAACATAATGTGTATTTTTCAATGGAAGGAACATCTACATGACCAAACATATAAAAATAAATAATATCCAATACACCACAAGATTTATGAGAACTCGAATAATATTGAACATGGTTTTGTTTATAATAAATGCAATGCTCACAAGAATCAAAATCAAGATTGCAATCAGTCAACCCTTCAACAAGGTTTTTATTTTTCAAGGTCCTTAGACCCTTTTCTCCAATGTGGCCAAGTTTTTGGTGTCATAATAGTATTTTTTGTAGGTAATTTTGATTCAAAAGAAAGAGTACTCTTCGGTACCCAAAATCCATGACCATCTACTGAAGATGAAACCTTCACCTTTCCAACAAAGTAGCCAAATAATTGTTTTTTCATAGAAGTACTATTGCACTCAATAGTGTATGCATCAAGCTTATATAATGTTTCAAATTTGACACCTCTAATGATCACCATAGAATGTATAACCATCTTGCATCCTGTATCAAAAATACTACCTACACACTCGCATCTATTAGTTTTCTCACAAATAATAAATTTCATGCTAATCTAGGGATATACAACACACCACTAATCCTTTTTATTCTACCATTAGGAAACTTGATTCTAAATTTACCACAGAAAACAATATTTTGATGAGAATCATCACCCAAGTACACATTACATCCATCAAAATTTTCATATTCAAAAAACCAATCTCTATTAGAGGTAATATGGAAAGATACACCTAAATCAATTAAGCATGCATCATTACCTGCATGAGTGACTAGAACTGCAATCAACACATCACCATATTCCTTCTTGAACTCAAAATAATAATCAAATATCTTATTTTCTTCTTTGCACTCCTTATAAAAGTGTTCAAGCTTATCGTAGTTCCAAAAAATTGCTTTGGAATTTCTAAGATATTTGGATCTCCCCATGGACTTGGATTTATCACACTTCTCATTCTTCTTGCCTTTTTTCTTGGGTCTTCCACAAACACTTAGTGTCTCCTTGGCACTTATATATACCTTCCACAACATATCTTCATAAAGAAAAAAACCCACAATATCTTCAACTTTCAAGACAACAAAAGTGCTCCCAATAGCCATAACAAGAGAATTCCATGAATCAGGAAAAGAAGAAAGACCTGACATCTCTCTTCCTTGTCCATTTTTACACCAATTGATGTCAACTAAGCCACCAACATATTGAATATTTCTAGGTGGTTTTCAATTCATCCACCCTCTTCCATTCTCAAGGAATACAATTTATTCCTCAAGAAAATCTTGTTCACTAAAGATTTGGTGTGATATATCTCACCAAGTTTCTTTGACAATTTCTTTGTAGAGGTCTCTTCATGTGCATTGATTAAAATATTCTTCCAAGCACAATCTAATTAGACCTTTTTCTTTATATTCTAAAACATCATATTGATCAACCAAAGTAGTATGTGTAGGCCTTGACACATTATCATTAACAACATCCCATAGATATTGATCTATTAACAGATCCCCCATTCTTCAGCTTCCACATCTCAAAATTATTACCATAAAATTTCTCTACCTTTATTATCCCTGATAAAAAATTTATCTAAATATTCCTACAACAAGATCACATGGTATCTTCTACAAAGCTCCCACTCAAAATTGGATTAGTTCAAAAAAAATAAACAATTCACAAATGAAACCAAAGGTAATCAAGCTTTGATACCACTTGTAAGGAAGCTAAGGTGGGGGAACAACTTCCTCCACTAATATTGAGAGGAGGGTTATGGAAAAAATTATATTTTTCAACAGTTATAGAAACTAAATAGAAATAGACATGAATATCATGCATACCACAACATAATGATTTATGTGGGGAAAACCCTTTCGGGAGAAAAACCCCACACTCCAAAAGCCACCCAATATATTATTCAAAAATCAATAATATTACAATATACTTGTAGAGCAAGGGAGTATCACCAACTAGGGATCTGGAGGCAACTCAACAGCTATCAGAATCTCACACAATACAACAATGCAATACATAGTCATAATACAATTCCCTCATAAAATTGGATTTTCTTCTAGGGCAAGCAAAGCCAACATAATCTCCATTGTTAGATGTGTGACCTATTGATGAACGATCCATATTTATAATAATTAAATATATAAAATGTGGCTTTCGGGAGCACTTCCCTCGAATCCCCACTAAGGCGTGTAGCTTTTGTATTTTTTCCATTCACCTAGATCTAGGCTTGTATTTGGATTATTGTTGAATCTTACACTTGATATACAAGACTTTGTTGATTCAGATTAGGCTAGATATTTGGAGAGAAACAATTTGATGAGTGATTATGTACTCACTCTATTTAGTAGTGTAGTTAGCTAGATCAAGAAAGGAAACCCATAGTTACAATATTCACTATAAAAGAGGAGTATATTTCTACTACTACCTATAAGGAAGCATTGCACGGTTATAGATATTGTGTTGAAGTAGTGACCTTGAGTGCAAAAAAGGTTAGGATTGGTTGAGATAGTCATAGCCCTATCTATTTAGTAAAAAAAATTATGTACCATGTTCATACTAAGCATATTGATGTTAAGTGTTACTTTTTTTATGAGATAGTTGAGGATGATAGTCATGATATAAAAAGTTGACAATTTGGATAATGTTGCATAGTCTCTCACCAATCCAATGAGCATTGTTAAGTTAGTGTAAAGGGCCTATGAATCTTACCTCTTCTAGCACCTGATTCATTCATTTTAGTTTCTTGATATGTCTTTGCAATTTAAATTTGTCAAGTAAAAGAATGTTAGTATTAATTGTATCATTCACCTTGCAAATTTTGGGTCTTAATCAATTATGAACTAAGTTATGTTGACAATAAATAATGTATGGTCTTCAAACATCATGGAGTGGACCAAATGGGACAACTATGTGAGAGTGAGGAAATTATTTATTTATTATTTGTTCTCTAAGATACTTTGATTATTGTATAAGAAGGCATTGAATATCTAGATATTATATGGAAAATGTCAAATTGAGAATTATAGAGAATTTTCCTTAGATAGGTTTTATGACAAGGAATTGATTACCCTCATGAAACACCTAGATTTGGGGAATTAGTTGATATGATGGTTATGATAGAATTTATAATGTGTAAGAAACATGTAAAATATGTAAAGGAGTTACTTTCTATTCCAAAGTTTTTGCAATGGATTTTTGTTATTGGATCATGGTTTTAACTCATTTTTTTGGATATTGGTGGAACCTCTAAATTTTGAAAATTTTGTGTTGGTTTCTTCCCTTTTTATTATCCATTGCATCTATTCCCTAGGGTTGGGTTTTGGTTCAAAAGCCATCATTTCAAATTCCATGGTCTTTCGTCATAGGCGTTTTATTCCTTTGTTGACTTGCTATACCTAGTTGCAAGTCATTTGAGTCAAGACTTAAGCCATTAAAAGCATGTTGTCACTAGCCCCTTGGTCTAGGTTTGTCGGTCATCATATGTTATACCATCACCTTAATATTTCCTAAGTCGGGCTAAATAATTCCCATTAAAATGACTTAAGTCTTAAGTCCTTAATCGCATGGCTCCTGGTCCCGTCACCCTAGTTGGCCCCTCTTTTATGACTAAATTTGTTCACATGTACAGATTTGTTGATGGTTGGATCTGAGGATTTGATCCTAATCGTTCTATGCTTCCTAGCATGAATAAGATAACATTTTCCAAAAGGCAGCGCGGCTAGCGGGCTGAAGACATGTGGACAGTTACAGGTGCGGGGTCCGATCGCCACTTACATATGCGGCACAATAAGATTTAAACCAACGGTCGAGATGCGTTGTGATATTTTAATCTCAATCATTCCCCATTAGCCCGCTAGGGACCCACTGGAAAAGTTTATCAAGCAGCGGGGCTAGCGGGCGATCGACACGTGGATTCTTCCATCACTTGGAAAGAAGGTGGAGCCCATAGAAAGAATGATTCAGCACTCTAGGTGGAAAAATATTATTGGCACGAGATGAGTTTTGGAAGGTGATAGAAATTCAAACTTTTTTGACTCAATCTGAGTCGTCCAACATGCCATCTCACAAATCAATCAATCAACTGACATTCAAAATTGAAGATGTGGCTATGGGAGTCATTCTACTTTGTGTGAGTGAGAAATAATGGTAGAAAGGACATGTAAAGCTACCCAAATCCACTCCTAAGGCACATAAAAGATTTCTTTTTCACATAATTGAAGATTGAAAACAAGTTTTAAAGCATTCAGGAGATTGAAGTGAGTGTTCCATAGTTCAAAGCGATCACAATTAGGGTTTTCTTCAAGTGTAACAACAAATTCCATTCTCTATGATTTGTTTAAATTTCCTTGGATTAGGGTAGATGTTTGCTATATCATTCTGTCAAATTACTCTGCATATTGTTGAGTTGTTTTTCAGTAGTTTGAGCTTCTCATAGGGTTTAAATTTCTATCAAACTTGTTGAATTTTTACCTTCAAGCCATGCCCTAGGTTTTTTTTAAAAAGGGCTAGGTCTTGAACCTCTCCAGTGCCAAAACCCTAGATTAATTGAAATCTACCTATTACCAATGGCTCCCAAGACTCAAGTTTCTAGTTCTGAACCTGCACCAAGGCTTGTTTCCTAAGACATCATTGACCAATTGAAACCCTCAACCAACAAAAGGGTTAAGGGAAAAAATTGTTTCAAGGCCTTAAAATTAAAGAAGGGTTAGTTGAAAAAAATGATATATCAAGGATGTCGATGTGCCATACATAGGGTGGAAAATGTTTCAAAATTGGTTTGGAAAAAAAATTGTGGAGTTCCAGTTTGCAACCCCTAGAGATTGGATTAGGGAAAGTTAGTAGTGCCAAATGTACATACATGGATGTGGATTTAATGAAGGATATAGCTATGAGGTATGATCCTATCTCTAGAGTGGTTAGGGAATATGATGGTGTTGAAATGGTGAAGATAACTAGAGAGGAGATTGCACAAATCTTGAAGTTGCATGAATGGAGTCAGGATATGAGAAAACAAAGGCTATGTTCAGGTTAACAATGCTTCCCATACATATTGCAAGTGCAGGTGTTGGGAAAGCAAGGAAACAAATAATAATTTGCAAGGATGAAAAGGAGTCGTTCCCCATAAAGTACTTTGCAAATTACTTCAAGAAAACAGTTTTCTCCCTTTGTCAAATTCTTGGTTTTGATCCGCCATCTACCATGTCAATAGGTTACATGTATATGGCAGCACACCTTCAACAATTGGCCTATAATGTAGTGTATTATTATGCCACATATATGGTAGAGAACATTCATCAGGGTTTGTCTGCGCTCAAGGCAGGAAAGGATTGGGTGAGGTTCTAGTGGTACTCTCTCTTAATACATGAATTTCAACAACAAAGGAGAGAAGCATTTTGTTGAAGACATGATACTGTTGAAGGTACAAGAGGACATTGAAATGTCAGTCTAGTGTTGGACTTAGATTTTGGATAAAGATGATTTGAAGTGTGATTTTGTTGTCTTCCAAAATGCTTTTGTCTCCAAATTGAGAAGGTTTCTGATTTTCAATCCACCAAGGATTCCAAAGGAGATACATGATTTTTTGAGGCCCTTGAAAAGGAGGCCTAATTTGAAATTGACTATTGAATCATAATTGGAGAGACATAATTCCATACCCCAATACAACAATCTTTAGGATCTATGGCACAAATGTGAACCCACATGTATTACCAAGAGATGTGCCATTAAGGATTGAATTTATTGAAGTTATGAGGCAATTGAGGGCAGCACAAATGGCACATTTACCTGAGCAACAGAAGAAAGGCTCCTTCTTTCCTGAGTGGACTGTGTTCTCATATTTTGTGATGGCTAAGGGATGGTGGAAAGGCTTGGAGCAGATTCTTGCACCTTACAGGTTGAAAAATGTCCACCCAAGGAACCATGACTCAGAAGATTTCATTGCTTCTTTGAAAGCAAAGATCAGAAGTAATGTGGGATTTGATCAAGAACATTTTTTATTTTGAAATTTGGGATGAAAGGAAGGAAATGTATCTTGCCTTCATTAAAATGGTGGATAAAATCACAAGATCAAATCCCAATTATGACCCGCTGCCTAATATTAAGGGTGAGCTAAATAGGGTCTTCTATGTACTTGACCATTTTGAGAACATACTGGGTGTATTAATGGAGGAACGCATAATAGTAGATAAAGTGAAGGAAATGGTTGTTAAATAAGAACCAGTAAGAACAGAGGAGAGACCCTCTTACCAACCATCAAACATGATTAGGGTATACTCCAAGAAGAAGGAAGTAATAAATAAGTAGCATACACTTTGAACCCCTACTACATCAAACGGGTCAAGAGTATCTTCTCTTGTGAGGTCAGTACCATCTCCTCCCAGACAAGCTCCCCCTACCATAGTAGACCGTGATTCACCTCCTAGAGGTCCATCTCCATCTGAGCAACCACCACCCAAGAGGCAAAGGATTGATGTAGGAGGGATAGTTATTTATCTTGAGACAAACAAAGATGACATCCTTTTCATCGAAGAAGAGATGCAACAAGGAATTCCTTCTCCCCCAAGGGAAGTTACATTAAGCAAGGGAGAGAGTAGCCTCAAACTAGGAAAAGTGGATTGCAATGGCCTAAACAATGCTAATGATCTAAGGCATGAGGCTTGCAAGACATTTTTGAAGGATGATTCTTTTGTGCAAACCAAATCATTTAAGGATTTTGTATGGAGAGCTAAGGCTCAAGAGTATGCAGAAAATGTTGCTAAGGAGAGAAGCTTGCACCCAAAACTTCCTAAGGAGGTTGTGCAAGTAAATGTAAGGAGAATGATGAGGAATGAGTTCCAAAACATAACACCTAAAGAAGGCATAGAATTAATGCATAAAAGTGGGGTGTTATTGTTGCGAGAGTGGGACATTATAGATGCAATTGTGTTGGACACAATAAGGAGGCATGAGAAACCCTTATTTCAAACAAAGGAGGAAGCCAAATTGGCATTGCAAGGGTCAACCTTCAGTGAAGAATGGGATGCCTTGGCCCTTTGGTCACTATCTCTGGGGTCTAGGAAATAAAAATTTGTAGAGCCAGCCAACTTCAATGAACAGTTAATCATTATAAGAGTATTTGACACTCCAACAATAGAAGCAGCGGAGATGACAATCAATGTTGCTAGATTCACTAAGGCAACAGTGGAGAATGTCACTGTAAAAAGAAACTCCTACAGAAGCAAGTACAATGATATCATTGATGAATACAATAACAGTCAACAAAAGGTGGTTGAGTTGGAAATAGAGTTAGCATTGTTCAAGCAACAGGTAGAAACATTGAAGACCCAGGGCCCATCAAGTTCGAGTTATGCAACACCTACTTCTCCAATTACACATCCCCAATCTCCTCTTCCTCCACTAGAAAAATCATTAGCAATAATTACATACAATTTGGGTTAGGAACCAATTGCAATTGAGGATCCAAGCACATTATGTGTAGCTCCATCAAATGAGCCTACAAAGGAACAATTTCTTTAGCAAATTGAAGTATATAAGAAATTGTTGTCACAAGTTCAAGACATAGTTTATGATAATAGTTTGAAGATTGTTTATGTGGTTTTGGAGCATATGAATAAGAAGATTCAACACAAGTTGAACAACATTCATTCAAACTATTCTTTAGTGTTACAAGCAATTAAGTTGTCTCAAAGAGACAAAGATTTAGCTACTCCAATCATGGATAGATGGATCCCCAGGGTTGACAATTTAAAGTTCATAGCATTTGGGTTTGCACATCAAAAGGAAAAATATCCAAAGATTGGACCAACATATAAATTTGTTAAGGAAATTAAGGAGCAAAGGTTTCAAGGGTATGTTGCTCCTTTCAAAAGAAAAGATAAGGGAGTTAAAGTAAAATTTTGATGAGGTAGAATTGGTATTGTTGCCTGATATTCAACATAGACATGATGAAGTAAAACCTCTACGAGCATGGAAAGATCAAGTGGATACGACTATTGCTGCCCAAGCATCCTTCATATGTGAGAATGTTGATATTGATAATGATTTATTGAAAAATACTCTTGAAATTTTGTCTTTCACCATTAGCTTTCTGGAAGACTTTGACAAAGAAGCCAATTCAGTAATGGCTAAGTGTATTCCTTACAAAAAGAGGATGGATGAACTCTTGGGTTTTAATTGGCCTTCTAAAATAGAGTATGAATTGTGGAAGAAGCCATTCATTGATGAGTTGGAGTTGTAGACACAATTATGGAGAACATATACACATGGTTAGGTATAATGCAGGTCTGACCTTAGAAATTTTAATGAATAAAATGTATGTTTCTCCTAATTCAAGATGTGATAGATAAATGTTGATTGTTGGTGACTTGCACTGGTTCTAGAGGCTAACCTGGATTATTGACCTACGTTGTTCTTTCCTTTTGCACGCCTTTTTTTCTTTTTGTGAAGAGGAATAAAGATGCTTCAACAGTTTGAAGACCACTCTTTTCAACAAATTGCATTTTGGAAGGCACAAGAATCTCCACTGACTGAAAAGTGACCTTTGTCTCATGAGAGAATATTCTCTTAGTTTGTTGTAACCATTCCTCATGGAATGATCGGTATGAGTTGTCAAATAAAAATTTGACAAGTGTACTTTTGGCTTGAGGCTTATTTTTCTCCCTTGTTTCTAATAAAAGGTAATTTTGGGTCATTAGTACATGTCTCTTTTTGAATTCTAGATCTGAAAATGCAAATGTATAACACAGAGAAAATATGCTCTGAGTCAGTATGTTATGTTTTGAGTCAAGCAAATAAGTTTTGTAAATTGTATGGTTTTCAAGCGTGTTTGGATAAAAAATGCAAACCTTTGAGTCTATTGTCTCTCCATCTATAACATTTCATATGAATTATTAATGAAAACTCAATCAATGATGTTTCATTAATTTTCATTGTTGCTTTGTAGTGAAATATGTTTTAATTTTGGCTCTGATTTAATGAATTAGTTAAAATACCTTGATTAAAGCATGAGCTCATATGAATGTTTGGTGGATTTGATAAGTAGTCATAGAATCTGAGCATTTAGTATGTGTATTGTAATGCAATTACACAGAGATCATGGTTGTTTGAAATTAAACTTACCTTATAGTTCAATTTATTGTAATTTGACTCCTTGCCCTAAGATAAGACACTAATCTAACAAGTGTTAAAGCATTTCTTGTGGTTCTGATGTTTCAATTTGAGAAAAAAAACTTCAAAACAAGCATATAATCGACTTATTTTATTTGATATTTGTATTATCTTGTATTCTCAACTTTAGGTATTTAATCCTTTTAAAGGAATTGCTAGTTTCTTGGAGGATTTCACCTAATCAACATTTCAATGAGAATATATCTATTTATTATACAATGTGTGATATAATTGTTTAGAAGATTGCAGGATACACATTGTGGGATCACCCTCTCAAGTTTTGCATAGCCCAAAGTGTTGAAGGGAAGCATTATAGCTTCCTCTCGTTTGTTGGCCAATCACTTCCTGAGTATTCAAGGATTGAATCTAGCAAATTCATAGATGCTCAGTGAGATTCTTTTGGTTCTTTAAAAACCACCAACAGATTGGCAACTCTACTGGGGACCACATTTGATAGAGTATTTGTTCTCTAGTGTGCCTTGTCTAGGATCACTATGATTTATAGTGATGTTTATCCTCAAAGTCAATCTATTTAATTTTTTTTTAACCATTTCTCATATTTGTTCCAAATTTTCTGCCATTTTTGTGTTTAGAATTCGTTGCCCAAAGTTCAACCTAAATTGCCTAATATTTGCAAAAGCTTGCTCAAGTTTGTAAAGTTCAATGTTAAATCTCCTATATAAATGTGAAGGTTCTTGTAAAATGTTGCATAAAATCATTGCTTGATTGCTATAAATTCATCCCAATCAATTTGGGTGGTGACTCTGAAGTCTCTGCACCAGTGTGTGCCAATACCTGAAGTTATCAAAGAAATTAAGCTAAAAATTAAAAGAAAATTGAAAAGGTTGATAAGAGCAAAGAAAGTACAAGCACAAATGTAGGGAACTCGTGCCAATATGAAGAAACATCCAATGCAAATATTGGAGGGAGAATTGCCAAAGAACCCTTGTGAAACATGGAAAGCAAAGGGTACAGGAACAAGTAAGTCTACTCCTCATCCAACTCCTGAGCATGAAATTCATTCTAATTCTAGTCTTGGACATTAAAGAAATATGTTAGAGTTAAGTGATAATGCTTCTCCTGAAAGAGGACAAGTTATCATGAAATCTGTTGTGAGTGAGCAATGTTCAAATCAAGGCTTAACGGCTAAACAAAGAAGAGAGAGGGAAAGGATACAAAAAGATAATGTAATTGTTAGTCATGCTAGTGTTGTGGGACATTTGGCCACAACTTCTAACACAAATACTTATCATCCTCATGACTTGTTGACTGGGTTTGATGAATATGCCTGTAACCATGTTGCAATTGTAGACATCAGATTTTGATACCACCTTACAAGGAGAGTATGAAATCTTCAATGATGTTCAGCAACTTAGAAGAGAAGCATTAAGATTAGATGAGTTGAGGAGAAATGGGGATAAAGAGAAAGAAGAAAGTATAAAGAAAGTTACGGTTGAGAGAGACATGCTATGGAGAAAAGTTGAGCAAATGACAGAACTAGAATAGTTGGCAGCTCAATCTACCCATACAACTAGTCCTACAATTAGAGAGGTTTTAGGTAGTGATCCTATAACTACCTCTGCCAACAATTCTTGTGTAAATACATGGACCAATCCTGTTGTGACAACTTATGTTGCAGTTAATCATGTCCCTAGTAAAACAAATGAAGTTTCTTAGACTGTTGATAAGGGAAAGAAACTTGTTGGGGGTGTGAATATAAATGAGGGAGGTTCCTCTCAGAGGAACATAGCACCTAATAATACTAATTCATTGGTTGATAGGTTAATAAAGGAAAATGAGGAGTTACAAAAAAGATTGAAGGATATGGAATTGTTAGCTACGAACACATAGATTAAGAAGAAACTAGGTTTCTTAGAATCTACCATAAATGCTTTTGTTCCTGAAACAAAAATCCCTTATCCTTGTGCATCATCTTCAAATCCCCATTCAAATGATAACCCTTTTTCCAACACAAACCATTCCACTTCATGTTCATAGCCAGAAAATAGGACTAGGACTATTCAACAACATGATCAACATGATTCGCAACCAAGAGTAATTCACATTGGAAGGCCTGAAAGCAATTATGACAGGAGAAGGAATCATGACAACCAAAATGAATAGGAGGAACCCTTTGCAAGAATAAAAATTCATGTTGATAGATATAGGAAATTATTCTTTGATAGAATCTCAGGGTATCCAAATCTTGTTCCTAATAATGCAAGGAAACATTTACCTAAGTTCACTTGTAACAATGCCTTCGGTGGTGAAGATCATCTGAAAGCTTTCCAAAGTTTTGTTGAATATTTTGATCTTTGGTATGATGATGTTGCAATGAAGTATTTCATGCAATCATCGACTGAGGATGCTAGAGATTGGTACAGAAGCTTGCCTAATGTAAGCATTGATTCAAAAGATGCTTTGTATAGAGTTTTTAGAGAGCAATATGGAGAAAAAACTGATCCTAGATTTATGCTAAATGACTTCAACAATAACACAAAAGGAAAAAATGAAATGGTGATTGAATTTAATGCAAGGTTTCAAAAGGTTGTGAATAGAATTCCAGCTTATTTAACGTCGAATGAGAATGCATGCTTAGTGCTGTATTGTAATGCATTTGATTCAAAGATGTGTTACTTAGAGACAAAGATCCACATAATCTGAGAGATGCTTATAAAATGGCAGTCCACATAGAAAACAACAAAAGAGCATCGAGTAAGGTAGGGAGAAGAGATGACCCTAAAATTTTGAAGAATCCTAGAACTCAAAATGAAAGCGTTGGTAAAGTTGCAGCTCCTAATGAAAAATTGGATCTGATGTCAATGTCTAGATGAGTTGAAGCAGAAGGTGGCAAAGAATGAGAAACCTTAGTTCCAAAGAAATGATAGGCCACCTAGGTTACAATATTATCCCTATCACACTAATTGGCACAATGGAAAGCCAATTCACAACAATCAAAAAAATGCTCAAGCTTAAGGCACACCTGACCCACTGCAAAAGCATTCTACGAATGTGACTGAAGATTCTCCATGGTGTGTAGTGTGCCAATTACCTCATTCATCACAAAAATGTGTTGTTGCAAGATATGTAGAGGAGTCCCAAGATGATCAAGGAGGTTTTGATTCCCTTCGTGATCAAGATGAAATAGTAAATGTGCTCATGACTAAGTCAGACTTCACTTGCAATGATTATTCTTCTGATGATGAGCCTTATAGAGGTGATGTGGATGTGCAAAGGCAGGAAGTGAGTGTATACCATTAGCAAGTGTTCTCAGATGAAGAGAGAAACAATGATTACAACATTTACAATCTTGAGTCACATGGCATTTATCTGAGAACACCATCAAATGAAGAAATCCAAAATATGATAATTGCATTGGATACTCAAGCAATAAATACTTATAATATGAGAAATAGAGTTGTGAATGGTGATCAAGGTAAGCCTAGCAGCATGTTCATCAAAGAAAAGAATGTAGATGACAAAGGGACGAAGACAAAAACCAAGAAAGTGGAGGCAAAACCCAAAGAAAGTAAAGGAGCTAGAATTTGGGCTAAAAAGGTTGATAATGTCAAGATAGATGGGGAAGTTATTTCCCCAACTATAAAGGCTAAAGATCAGAAGCATGGTGTTGAAAAGATGAAATACAAAATGATAAGATGATGAACAAGGATATAATACCTTCTGAATTACCAAAGTATGTTATTGTGGACATGTTTCAAATGTTGTCTCAAGTTAAGGTTATAGTCCCATTATTGGAGATGATGAGGATTGATTAACATAAAAGCAAGGTAGTTGCCCTTGTTAATGGTGTATCTATGGCCTGTAATGAAAAGATGGTGATTGCACCACCCAAAGTGACCAAAATCAAGTAGAGAGTGATGAAATGGAAGGAGTAACTAGTGAAAACCCTCAAATATACTTGGGAACTACAATTACTACATGCCCAAGTCAGGTCAACCCTTTGTTTTAGTTTGATTATTGATGGGAAGTTGCTCAAGAACTGCATGATTGATTCAAGAGCCTCTTCTAATGTTATGCCAGTGGAAATTATGAAGGAAATGGGTCTGAAAGTTGATAGTACTTATGGAAAGTGTTATGCTATGGACTCAAGAGAAGTACCCATCATAGGAGTAATTAATAGGATCCCATACAAGCTTGCAACATTATGTGAGAAGGAATTATACATGAGTGTCACAGTGGTGGACATCCTACCAAACTATGGAATGTTGTTGTCAAGACAATGGAGTGTGGCCATGGGTGGGAGCATGCAATGTGATTTATCATATGTGACATTTTCCATTGATGAAAAGGATGTCAATATTGTTAGAGAATCAAGAGATCGCCATATGATTGAGTATGCAAAGGAACCAGAGATAATTCATTTTGTGGATACTAGTTTGGATACTTTTAGAGTTGAAGAATTACAACAGGAAGCAGAAGTTCAACTTGCACCACTTGATAGAGAAGTCATAGATGTGTCACAAGAAGTTCTATGGGCCATGTATTTCGATGGAGCTTGTTCCAAGGAGGGCTTAGGTGTAGGAGTTATCTTGATCTCCCCACAAGGTAAGACATTCAAATACTCTTTCTTATTGAAGTTCACCTACATAAACAATGTGGCAGAATATGAAGCTTTGCTACTTGGTTTAAGGTTAGCTTAAAAGCATGGCATTAAAATGTTAAAAGTATTGGGTGATTCTGAATTAGTGATATCCCAAGTTAGGTCTAGATTTATTTCCAAAAATAAAAGACTTAAATAGTATAGGAATGCAGTTTAGGATACCATTGAAGCTTTTGATGCATTTAACATTGATTGTCTAGAGAGGGGAAGGAATGTGATGGCAGATTTGTTAGCAAACATTGTTTTCAAACCAAATGATATCACTTTTATTGGTATTTCAAAAGTATAGGTGCAAACTCGGCCTACAGTACCTAATAATATTTGTAATTGGCAAGTATTTGATGATGATAAAGATATTTTAAAATTCTTGCAATGCATTGATCAGTATGAAAGTCAAGAAATAGACTTCGGGGCATTGGTAGTGAATGTTAATGGTAAAGAGACATTTCTTGGCAATGAAGTTATCCAATTGAAAATATACAAGATTCCCAAAGGTTCGGTTGCATTGGAAAGTATTTTTTATGGCCCTGATAAGACAAATGCTAAGTAGACATCTTCTCACAAGGAAGATTTGGAAGAGATTAATCTTGGAACTAAGAATGCTCCTAAGAAGGTATATATAGGGAAGAAAATGAAACCACGTATCAAAACCATGTTGATTTCTCTGCTAAGAAAATATAGACATGTATTTTCTTGGTCATATGATGACCTGAAAGCTTATAGGGAAGATCTTTTTTAGCATGAGATACCTTTGAAACCAGATGCTAAACCTTTTAGGCAAAAGCAGAGACCAATAAATCCAACATTGCAACCTAAAATACAAGAAGAACTCATGAAATTAAGGGATGCTAGTATAATCAAGCCTATAAGACATTCTTCATGGGTTTCTAATTTGGTTCCAGTTAGGAAGGAGAATGGTGACTTGAGACTCTGTGTGGATTTCAAGAATTTGAATGTATCATCTTTGAAAGATAACAACCCACTACCTAATATGGAGGCTATGTTGTAGAAGGTGATAGGGTGAGAGTTATTATCAATGATGAATGGCTTCTCAGGTTACAATCAAGTTATGGTAAGATAATCTGAACAATATAAGACTACATTCACTACACCATGGGGAACCTATGTGTATGTAAGAATTCCATTTGGTTTAATCAATGTTGGTGCTATACTTCAAAGAGTTGTGGATGTGGTGTTTGTTGATTTTATTGATTTATTCATGGCCATATACCAAGATGACCCGACTGCACATAGCAAAAAGGAAGAGGATCATTGTATGCATTTGGAGAAGATATTTATTAGATCATTGGAATATGGAATTTCCTTGAATCCTAAGAAATGCATTTTTGGGGTTAAGGAAGGTAAGGTTTTAGGGAACATTGTCTCTAAAGATGGGGTTAGGATTGATCTTGAGCATGTGGCAGCAATAGATAAAATTCCACAGCCTAAAAATGTAAAGGGAATTCAATCCTTCTTTGGGAAAATCAATTTTGTGAGAAGATTTACCACCAAATTTGCTGAGATTATCAAACCTATCTCCAAAATGTTGAAGGGTGAAAAGATAGCATGGACAGAAGAGCCCACCAAAGCTTTTCAAGATATAAATCATGCCATCAATGAGGCTTATGTGCTCAAGTCTCTAGATTACCCAAATCCATTTCAATTATTTACTTTTGTTTCGTTTCATACTATGGTAGGAGTACTACAAAAAAACAATGAAGGCTTTGAACAACCTATTTCTTTCTTCAGCAAGTCTTTGCAAGTTGCTAAGCTTAAGTATGATGCAACATAAAAGCAAGCCTAAGCATTAGTTAAGGCTGTAAAAAAAATTCAGAACATATCTAATGGGAGCAACTATGGTGGCATACATTCCAAGTGTTGCAGTCAAGGATATTTTTACCCAATAAGAAACCACATGCCAAAGATGCAGATGGATCAACAGGATCCAGGAGTTTAATATTGATGTTCAAATTACAAAATTGGTAAGAGGTCAAGGTTTAGCTAAGTTGATGGCTCAAACCAACTTAGAAGCAAACCAAATAAATCAAATAGAACATGTAAATGTTGCACCTATGTGTGACATGCAGACTTGTGGGTGGTATAGGAGAATTGTGGAATACTTCCAAACTATGCAATGTCCTGAAGGAATGCCTAATAATGAGAAAAGAACCTTAAAATTGTAGGCTATTAAATATATCATTATTGAAAATGAACTCTAGTGGAGAAGCCTAGAGGGCGTATTTCTTAGGTGTGTGGATGGAGATCAGGTGGAAGAAACCCTAAATGAAATGCACAATGGAGCGTGTGGATGCCATTACATGGTGAAGACTACTGGTCATAAAATAATAAGAGCAGGATTTTGGTGGCCAACTCTATTTAAGGATGCTCACATATTTGTCAAGAAGTGTGATGCATTCCAAAGATTCACTAGCAAGTTGAAGTTCTCAGATAATTTTCCACTTAGACCGATTCCAATTCAAGCTCCTTTTCAACAATGGGTCATTGACTTTATTGGTGAAATGTTAGAGAAGTCTAGTGGGGGGAACTCTTAGATACTTGTTGTAATAGACTATTTCACAAAGTGGGTTGAAGCAATCCCCACAAGGAAGGCAACAAGTAAAGTAGTGATTGATTTTTTGATGAACAACATATTGATCAGATTTGGAGTCCCATAAAAGATTATTTATGATAATGCCATGTGTTTTAGATTGGAGGAATTCACTGATTTTTGCACTAAGTATGGAATATATATTTCTTACTCATCCCCTTATCATCCTCAAGGAAATGGACAAGAAAAATCCAACAATAAGATTTTGATGAAGATCATCAAATGAGTGATTGAGATGAATAAAAATGCATGTGATTCAAAGTTGCAGCTTGCATTATGGGTTGATAGGACTATTGTCAAGAAAGTTATTGGACAATCTCCATTTAACCTTGTGTATGGAATAGAAGCAAGGATACCCCACAACAACTTGTTGAAAATGCACAAGTTTATTCAGAATATGACACAAATATTTGTGATGAGATGCAACAAAAAATGGAGGAGTTAGCTAAGCTTGATGAAAGTAGAAAAGAAGCTCATAAAAGAAATGTAAAGCTATAGCTTCAAGTTAAGAATCTATATGATAAGAAATCCACTAAGAGAAATTTTGAAGTGGGAAGCATGGTCCTAATGTGGAATGAAAGGTCGGAAGATAAAGTAAAACAAGGAAAATTTGACTGTTTGTGGATGGACCCATGTTTGATTACAAATACACATTGAGATGATTCATACTTCTTGCAATCATTCATGGGAAAATTTCTTGAGCTGCTAGTGCATGGACAGTTGATGCAGAGCAGGGAGGGAATCTTCCAACAAACACAATTTGATTAGTTACAAACAATCTTTCAATCATTAAACACTCATCTTGGTGTTCAACTCACCTTTCACCTTGAATTCCTTGTAGCACTCCAACTAGAGAAAAATAGGCATATCTTTTAGAGAAGGCCCTTTCACCATAGGACCAGCACCTTTTTAGACACCCATTAATCCTTTTCAAAACATATTCCAAAATTCAATATGGTTCCTTTGGAATATATCCATCAAACTATTGTTGCTATGTTGCCCTTCTAGGCCAATTATGCCACTTTTACAAAGTAGCCACCAAGTAAACACTCTCCCAAACCAAAATATTTACTCCACTGGTCTAGGAAGGTCTCAAATAGACAAAATCCACAATTTTTATCAATGGAAACCCCACAAACTCACCCAACACACAAATCTCACTTTTAGGCCTTCTAGGCTTGGCTACAATGAGGGTTTATTGAAACAGCACCCTCCAAACCTTAACTCAACTTTCCAATGCCTCAGACACCTTTTATTAGGCCTACACATTCTATCTAAACATCCACCCAACCTTTACCCATGCATTCTATCCAAATCCCAACTTGGAGCAATCATTTTCAAGTCAAAACTTAAGAAAACTCAACTAGGGCAGCACCCTATCTCCTCCAAAATCCTACACCAAAATCTAAACCTACCTTAATCCACCCATTCCACTAAGTTACAGCAAAATCCAATGGTGGAATGGGTGTTAATCCATTTTTTTATGCTTGCAAACCCTCAAAACTGGTTACACAGGTAGTTTTAGTAAAATTGCAATAAAATGCTTCAAATTTAATGAAAACACTCCAAATCAAAGCCAACAAAACCTTATGACATTCCTTTGTCAAATTCAAGCCTCAAATGTATGGGTGCAAGCCGTACAGGGTCATGCAAGTTGTTGGTAGCAGCAAAATTGATTAGAAAACACAGAAAAATGGAGTCTTTTGATTGCTTTCTTTCACAAAATTCTTCAACAACCTTTCTCTTCGAGTTTCTCAAGCCTATTTAAGATTTTTTGCCTCCTAAAGAAAAACTGAACACAACCAACAAAACTGATTTTTGAGGTGCATGACCTTTGGTCTCCCATAATTTGCATTTTTGCAACTTTACATGGCAACTTTTACAAGATTTTTTTGCAACTTTTCCAATATTTATTCTGGTTTTCTCTGAGGCTCAAAGGTAAGTGTCTTGGATCCCGGTATTTCTCCTAAAAGTTGATACTGGAGGTTTTAATCCCAATGATCATGAATTGATCACATATCTTTAATGGCTTATGTCTTGCAAATGATCAGAGTGACACCAGAGTGCCACGTATGATCATCGTGTTGTCTTTCTCCTCTAGTAGCAAGCCCGTGTAGAAATCTAGGTGTTCATAATTTGAACCCTAAATCGTAATGATTGCACCTTTATTCGAGGAATTAATGCATTATAACAGGTAATTAATGAAGGTGGCGAACTACTCCCATGTACTTGGCACCACCTTAAGCATAAAGTTGTTTTTGTAACACTCTACTTTGTGTCATGTCGCAAATTTGTAAAGGAAATTGAAAGAACGAGATAATACTAGCGTGCAAGGAGCGGTAAATTTTGAGAAACTGATAACACAACTACCAAGGGTTTGTAGTTCCATTCTATGAATATTATCCTTATCAACCAGAACTAGGTATGTTTCAAATAACTGATTTTCTGTTAATTGTTTTCATACATAAAAATCTCAAAAAATGGTATTTCCCTTTAGAAATTGAAATGTTGTTCATTCTTTGATTTAAATTTAGCCAAAGGGTGAATTGAAAGTTGTATAAATCTTAAGAAATTTGGTTAAATTTAACCCTAACTCGCACACAAGACACACATTTGGAAAAAGGTAGAGCACACCAGCAAAAATGAGTACTTCTGACGCAAGGGCGGAAGATGAATTTAAATATTGCAATTCGCAAGCCATACCAATCAATGTGGTAATTATAGACACTCATATGGGATGGACTTCTGATGTCGAAATTAACACTTGGGTACTAAGGATTATTTTCAGCAGGAGGGTTTCTGCCAGTAATGGAGGCCCCTAAATTGGTTATGCAATGCATGAATTATTATAACCCAGATAAAATAGTTGTTGAAAAAGAGGGGAGAATCTATGCAGACCTCTCATAGAAGGGAATTACATACACATTTGGGATTCCTTGGTTCACCCAAATCTATAATGTTGACATGAAGGCAAAGGCCAAAACATATCAGAGTGTTGAAGCTCGTAACAGAGAAATTATGAGTACCTAATGGTGCCAAGAGTCGATTACACCACAAACCAAAGTAATTCAAAGGTCTATGTTCAACCAAGAGATTCAATATATTATAACTCTGCTGAGTAGGACAGATGGTTTACAAAATGCTAGTAAATTTGAACCCTGGATGTTTGTAATAATATCCAAAATGATGGAAAATCCCATGCAAATGCATTGGGGAAAATTTATTAGTGAAAAATTACATGAACAGATAATGACATTTCCCAAGATCGGATGTTTCTATATGTCTTCATATGTGATTTACTCTTGTGCCATGAGGGAAAGCAAACAAGGGTTGAAAAATATTGGTACTTTGGGCAAGGAAGTTGGAAACAGTTTGATATATGCTCATTTATCCTAGATCACTATCCATGACTACAAAGAGAGTTATAGGAGAGTTAATGATTTGTTCTCCATGAAGCTAGTCAAAATGATGGAAGGTGATAAAACTAGAAGATTGTCCTTGGAGGCACAAAGTGTTATCAGACCAATGGGAGGTTGGTGTATTCAGTTCCCCACTTACTCCTACATTAGGCTGGAAGGGTTTGATGGACATCCTTTCATGTTGCCCAGGTATCCAACAGACAAAATTATTTTATTAGAATTGGTGAGACAGTTGAAACCGTCTCAGGATCTTTATAGTCATGCTCACAAGAAGGCCTCTTTCAAATTCCCTATTGTGATAGGAAATTATAAGTGCAATGCAATCAGAGTGTCTCACTTGTGTGAAGAAGAATTGAGAACATATAATTTTGAGAATTTTCCACTTCAAAGAATATATTATGACCCTAAGGGGAATATTGCCAAGAATATAGCTGATTACCATGCTCATGTCCAACACCTAGAAGATTATTGGCTTAATTGTGAAGATGAGCACAGAGAAATAATAAGAAAGTATCAAAGATTTTCTTTAAATCTGCTTGGATTCTCATGCTCCATGATATCCCAGATCATTTGGAAGAGGATGATGGACAAGTGTTGAATGGAGCTTATAATGAAGATAGAGTGTATGATGAACCCATCCCAGACCCAAATTATGAAGGTGAAGAAATGGCATCAATAAATGAGTTCTCCAGACCTGTTATGTTATACACTCAACACTGGATAAATGATTTTTGTAAAGCTTTAAGAGAAAGAGGAATTGAACCCACATTCTCAGAGGATAAAAGAAGAAAACAAAGAGATGAAATTGCATTTGAGAGTGGAGAGCCTGCTAAGAAGAGAAGGAAAACTAGTAGGCAGCTCCTCGTATAAGGATTGAAGAAAGAACCCCTAAAGCTTCAAAACAAGAAGTTCCAATAAAGCCATCTAATAAGCAAAAAGATGCATAATCAAGCAAAGATAAGTCAAAAGTAAGACCCAAAGGTGCATCTTCCTCTACAGCAAAACCAAAGGTTAAACCAGTTATTGAAGAAGAAGCATGAGTAGCAGAAAATGTTGGCACACAGACCAGGTCTGCATCTCAAAGGGTTGCAGCACTATTTACTTCTCCTTCTATTAACATGGCTATTATGAAAGAAGCATTGGGAGGAACTCTTGCAATTTTGGAGGATATTTCTTAGGCAAATGAAGCTAGAATTAAAGAGTAGATGGATAAATGGGGTGCCATGTGGGAGAAAGTAAAAGAAAATAAATGTAAAGATAAACCCATGGTACGATAGTGATAGAAGAGATTTTGGATACAGGGTCCACTCCTATAAATGTTGAAGAAGAAGAATTTATACAAGGAACACTCGCTTTAGAAGCAAGGAATCATAATAACCTTGAGATGGAAACAAAGGAGATTACAGAGTAGGATCCTATTGATGAAATGATTATTGAAGACACTTTTGATTCCCAACCTTCACTTGGGAATGTTCCAAATGATAATGAAAAATTGTAGGTCTTTACAGAAACAGAAAAGGACCATGTTGAAGTTGAAATTGAGAAAGGTGAAGCTACATAGATTTTAGGTGATGAAGTTAGAAATGAAGAAAACCTTGGTGTAGCAGAGAATGAAGAAAGTAACATCCAAGAAACTGAAGTTGAACATCTGGATAGACAGGAAAATGTAAGTCTGCAAACAAAGGATACAATTCCAAATCCTGGTAATCCTGAATCTATGCCAGAAATTGTTGAAGAAATTCTTATTTCAAAGGATGTGACAGATAAGACTAAAGAAGTAAGAAAGGATGTTCCTAAATCAAGTGGAAACCAGGAACAAAGTAATGTAGTAGAGGTAGAGCATGATGAAGATGCACTTGATTGGTTGATCAAGGAATTAGCTTCCCCAATGGAAGTAGAAATATTACCTCTGGATCTTAACAGTTTCATACAGGAAGTAGATACTCCTAAACCTAGGCGCAGAGCTAGAGCAAAACATGTCATACAGAGAAATGCAGATGGTGAAAGAACCATCCATATAGCTACTCCCATAGCTGACAAAAATAGACATGAAATAATGCCTAAGGAGTATAAGATAACAAGTATTAATCTTGGACACTCATCTTGGAGGCAAGAGTTGGAGGAGATAAAGGTGAACTTGGATGCCACTGTTGCCAAAATACAAAAGTATAAAAAGAAGAAAAGAGAATTGAAAGAACGGGTTGCTACCTTAGAAAATTTTATAAAATCCCTAACCCTATCTAGTCAAGCACAGACTAAATTTCCCAAACATCTAGTATTAATGTCACAAGAACAGGTGGATGCAATTGTAGCAGTTCGCCACAAAATGAATGTATTTGAAGAATGGATTGAATACTGGGTGAGACAGGAAGAAGAATTTATCTCAAATGCAATAGGGAAGTATAAGGAAGCATACCGTAGGTTAGAAAAATCCAAAATATTTGAAAATGAATGCAAAATTTGCTAGGAACAAGTTAATGATGAAAGGAAAAATATTGAAATTATCATGCAAATGGATGTTCAAGAATTAATACAAGGATATATAATTTTAGACAAATAAATTTTATTGCTCGAAAAGTGGAAAAAATAGTTGAAATGCGAAGGTGACATGTTGATGCAATGCATTGAAGGATTTGAAAAAGTCACCATGGAATGTAGAAAAGTTCTTGATAAATATCAATACTTTATTGAAATGTTAGCACATCAAGGTTGTGATCCCCAATGCTAGGACAGGATGGTAAAGAAGCTAAAGCTTTCAAAGAATGGATTGAGAGAATAAACAAAGACCCTATTTAGCTACTCACTCAGGAGGTCATTAACGAGATTATACAGTGCAGGAACACTATAGCTAGATATGAGACAGACAAAGTGCAAAGGAATAGTATTGTACTCCAGGTATTTGAAGAATACACTAGAATCAAACTCACATGGAAGGCGGTGCAAGGGATTTCAAAAGGACATATGCATCAAACATTCAATGTTTTCCAAGAATATCAGTTAAAGAAAGGCGAAGAAAATATCTCAGAGCCTGAGCCCTAAATGATGAAAGAAAGAACTAGATACCAAATACCGAAGCAGTTATAAAGATATTTGTTCAAGTTTTGAGTTTTATAGGTTGTTCCCAGTCCTGATAGATGTTCCTTGTCTGGTATTTTGGAGTGCTAATAACCTTGATTTATGTGAAGTCTAGCGAGATGGAGTATGGAGTGAAAAGTGTTGTTGTTGACAAAGTCAAAGATTTGACTTCATCTATAATATTTTGATGACAGTTAGCATGTGCCACGTGCTACATTTTAATTTTTTATTTCTAATTCTCTGGATAGACTTTAAGTTTGAAATCTTGAGGCCTTGTTCCTATAAAAGGTCGTTTACTGCTTTATTTTCATTTTAAGTTCAAAATTTGTGGATGTCAAAAGAGCTAAAACTTCTTTGAGTTTTGTTCTTTTTTCCTATTTTCTGAAACATTTCGGTGTAAAACTTTGTATGCATGTAGACATTGATTAATATTAGAGCCAATTAGATAGCTACCTATCTCATCAATCTTTTATAGCTAGTTTTGTTAGTTCAGTCAAACAAGATTGTATGTTGTGTCGTTTAAGGGTGCATATAGAACCTACTTGATGTCCAAACTAAAATCCTTCTCTTTAAAAGCTCGCACCATTTTATATGTAGTTGTGAAGCAATCTGGTGAAGTATAAAGCAGTTTGCTTTGTTTTAGTTAATTCTTTGGGGCATGCATGGAGAATAACTAAGAGAAAATTTTAATTTTCAGTATTTTCATGCTTTATTTTAGAATAGATGTTTAAATTCTTTGAAAATGGTCCAAAAAATAAATAAATGGATGGAAATTTGTTGAAAATATTTCATTTCCTATGAAATTGTTGAATGCTTAATGCTAAATCTACTCAAGTGATAGCAAAGAAATTGTTGATGTTCATGAAATATTATTTCAAATCTTTCAATTTCATGATATTAATTCTTAAGTTCCAAATTGAAAACTCAGTATCTGATATATATATGATTCTTAACAAAACCAAAGGTAACCATATTCCCTTTGATATTAACATCAATATCACATTATACCTGAGAGCGAACCTAGTACAATCAAGACTTGATTATCGGAGACTTGGGATTAAACTGAAGCTAATCTTTTTCTTGTTAAAGCAGAATCCCTTTTTAGGTTGTCTTTGTTCCATATCTTTCAAGAAGGATAGGCTCTTTACGGTTTATCTGTGAAGAATTTATTTTCCCTGTTGCTATGAGTAAAATCATCATCAACAAGTTGGGTTTAGGGTTTTGGTTTAAAAGCCATCATTTCAAATTTCATGGTCTTTCACCTTGGGCGTTCTATTCCTTCGTTGACTTGTTATACCTGGTTGTAGGTCATTTGAGTCAAGACTTAAGCCATCATAAGCATGTTGTCACCTGCCCCTTGGTCTAGGTTTGTAATTCATCACATGTTAAACAATCGCCTTAATATTTCCTAAGTCAGGTGAAATAATTCCAATTAAAATGACTTAAGTCTTAAGTCCTTAATCGCATGGGTCCTAGTCTCATCAACCTAGTCAACCCTCTTTTATGAAAGACTTTTTCTGCATGTGCAGATTTGTTGACAATTGGATCTGAGGATTTGATCCTAACTGTTCCCTGCTTCCCTGCATGAATAAAATAAAGTTTTCCAAAAGGCAACGGGGCTAGCGGGCTGAAGACACATGGACAATTACAGGTGTGGGGCCCGATTTGCACTACATATCCAGCACCATAAGATTTGAATTGACAATCGAGATGCATTCTAAGATTTCAATCTCAACTATTCCCCACTAGCCTATGGGGGACCCACTGGAAAAGTTTATCAAGCAACGGGGCTAGTAGGCGATCGACACGTGGATTCTTTCATCGCTTGGAAAGAAGGTGTAGCCCATAGAATGAATGAGTCAACACTCTAGGTGGAAAAATATTATTGGCATGGGATGAGTTTCAGGATGAGTTTTGGAAGGTGATAAAAATTCAAACTTTGTTGACTCAATTTGAGTCGTCCAACATGCCATCTCACAAAGCAATCAATGGCTGACATTCAAAATTGAAGATGTGGCTATGGGAATCATTCTGCTTTGTGTGAGTGAGCAGTAATGGTATAAAGGACATGTAGAGCTACCCAAATCAGAACTTAAGGCACATAAAAGATTTCTTTTTCACATAATTGAAGATTGCAAACAAGTTTTAAAGTATCTAGGAGATCGAAGTGAGCGTTCCAAAGTTCAAGGCGATTAGAATTAGGGTTTTCCTCAAGTGTAAAATCTGTAACTAAAAACAAATACCATTCTCTGTGATTTCTTTAAATTGTCTTGGATTAGGGTAGATGTTCGCTATATCATTCTGTCAAATTATTTTGCATACCCTTGAGTTGTTTTTTAGTAGTTTGAGATTCTCATAAGGTTTGAAGTTCTATCAAACTTGTTCAATTTTTACCTTTGAGTCATGCCCTAGGTTTTTTTTTAAAAAGGCTAGGTCTTGAACCTCTCCAATGCCAAAACCCTAGATTAATTAGAATCTACCTATTACTAGTGGCTCCCAGGACTCAAGTTTCTATTTTTGAACCTGCACCAAGGCTTGTTTCCCAAGACATTATTGACCAATTGAAACCCTCAACCAACAAAAGGGTTGAGGGAACAACTCTGTTTCAAGGCCCTAAAATTAAAGAAGGGTTAGTTGACAAACAATGCTAGATCAAGGATGTTGATGTGTCATACAAAGGGTGGAAAATGTTTCAAAATTGGTTTGGAAACAGAAACTATGGAGTTCCCATTTGCAACCCCTGGAGATTGGATTTGGGGAAGTTAGTAGTGCCAAACGTATACATGGATGTGGATTTACTAAAGGATATAGCTATGAGGTATGATCCTATCACCAAACTGGTCAAGGAATATGATGGTGTTAAAATGGTGAAGATAACCAGAGAGGAGATTACAAAAATATTGAAGTTGCATGAATAGAGTCAGGATATAATTCCCATTTACCTCAAAGCTTTCAGAGCCAAATGTGAGAAAACAAAGGCTATGTTTAGGTTAATAATGTTTCCCATACATACTGCAAGTACAAGTGTTGGGAAAGCAAGGAAACAAATAACAATTGGCAAGGATGAAAAGTAGCCCTTCCCCATAAAGTACTTTGCAAATTACTTCAAGAAAGCAGTTTCCTCCCTTTGTCAAATTCTTGGTTTTGATCCGCCATCTACCATGCCAATAGGTCACATGTATATGGCAACACACCTTCAACACCCGGCCTATACTGTAGTGTATGATAATGCCACATATCTGGCAAAGAACATTCACCAGGGTTTTTCTGCACTCAACGCAGGAAAGGATTGGGTGAGGTTCTGGTGGTACTCTCTCTTAATACATGAAGTTCAGTAACAAAGGAGAGAAACATTTTGTTGAAGACATGACACTGTTGAAGGTACAGGAGGACATTGAAATGCCAATCCAGTGTTGGACTTAGATTTTGGATAAAGATGATTTGAAGTATGATTTTGTTGTCTTCCAAAATGTTTCTTCCTCCAAATTGAGAAGGTTTTTTATTTTCAATCCACCAAGGATTCCAAAGGAGATACATGATTTTTTGAGGCCCTTGGAAAGGAGGCCTAATTTGAAATTGACTCATAATTGGGGAGACATAATTTTGTACCCCAATACAACAATCATTAGGATCTATGGCATAAATGTGAATCCACATGCATTACTAAGAGATGTGCCACTAAGGATTGGATTATTGAATTTATGAGGCAATTGAGGGCAGCACAAATGGCACATTTACCTGAGCAACAGAAGAAAGGCTTGTTCTTTCCTAAGTGGATTGTGTTCTCAGATTTTGTGATGGCTAAGGGAGGGTGGAAAGGCTTGGAGCAGATTCTTGCACCTTACAGATTGAAAACTATGTTCCCAAGGAACCATGACCCGAAAGGTTTCATTGCTTCTTTGAAAGCAAAGATCAAAAGTGGCTCCTTTGTCCATAATTTTTACTTTCCTGAAGATGTGATCAAGAACATTTTTTATTTTGAAATATAGCATGAAAGGAAGGCAATGTATCTCACCTTCATTAAAATGGTGGATAAAATCACAAGATCAAATCCCAATTATGATCCTCTCCCTGATATTAAGGGTGAGTTAAATAGGGTCTTGTATGTACTTGACCATTTTGAGAACATAGTGGGTGTATTGAGAGAGGAATGCATAATAGCAGATAAAGGGAAGGAAATGGTTGTTGAAGAAGAACCAGTAAGAACAGAGGAGGAGAGATCCTCTTACCAACCATCACACAAGGTTAGGTTATACTCCGGGAAGAAGGAAGTAATAAAGACGCAGCATACACTTCTAACCCCTACTACATTAGAGGGGTCAAGAGTATCTTCTCCTGTGAAGTCAATACCATCTCCTCCCAAACAAGCTCCCCCTACCATAATAGACCTTGATTCACCTCCTAGAGGTCCATCTCCATCGAGTTGCCACAACCCAAGAGGTAGAGGACTGATGTAGGAGGGATAGTTGATTATCCTGAGACAGACGAAGATAAAATCCTTGTCACTAAAGAAGAGATTCAACAAGGAATGCCTTCTCCCCCAAGGAAATTTGCATTAAGCAAGGGAGAGAGTAGCCTCAGACTAGGAAAATTGGATTCCAGTGGCCTAAAAAATGTCGATGATCTAAGGCATGAGGCTTGCAAGACATTTTTGAAGGATGATTCTTTTGTGCAAACCAAAGCATTTAAGGATTTTGTATGGAGAGCTAAGGCTCAGGAGTATGCATAAATTGTTGCTAAGGAGAGGAGCTTGCACCCAAAACTTCCTCAGGAGGTTGTGCAAGCAAATGTAAGGAAAATGATTAGGAATGAGTTCCAAAACATCACACCTGAAGAAGGCAGAGCATTAGTGCATAAAAGTGGGGTGTTATTGCTGCCAGAGTTGGACATTATAGATGCAGTTATGTTGGACACAATAAGGAGGCATGAGAAACCATTATTTCAAATAGACCAGGAGGCCAAATTGGCATTGCAGGGGTCATCCTTTAGTGAAGAATGGGATGCCTTGGCCCTTTGGTCATTATCTCTAGGATCCTAGAAACCAAAGTTTGCGGAGCTAGCCAACTTCAGTGGGCAGTTAATCATTAGAAGAGTCTCTGACACTCCAACAATAGAAGCAGCAGAGATCACAATCAATGTTGCTAGATTCACTAAGGCAACAGTGGAGAATTTCACTGCAGAAAGAGACTCGTACAGAAGCAAGTACAATGAGATCATTGATGAATACAATAATAGTCAAAAAAGGTGGTTGAGTTGGAAATAGAGTTGGCATTGTTCAAGCAACATGTAGAAACATTGAAGACCCAGGGCCCATCATGTTCGAGTTATGCAACACCTACTTCTCCAATAACACATCCCCAATCTCATCTTCCTCCACCAAAGCAATCATTAGCAATAATGCCATACAATTTGGTTCAGGAACCAATTGCAATTGAGGAGCCAAGCACATCAGGTGCGGCTCCATCAGATGAGCCCACAAAGGAACAATTGCTTCAGTAGATTGAAATATATAAGAAATTGTTGTCACAATTTCAAGACACAGATTATGATAATAGTTTGAAGATTGTTTATGTGGTTCTGGAGCATATGAATAAGAAGATTCAACGCAATTGAACAACATTCATTCAAACTATTCTTTAATATTGCAAGCAATTAAGTTGTCTCAGTGAGACAAAGATTTAGCTACTCCAATCATGGATAGATGAATCCCCAAGGTTAACAATTTGAAGCTCATAGCATTTGGGTTTGCACATCAAAAGGAAAAATATCCAAAGATTGAACCAACATATAAATTTGTTAAGGAAATTACAGAGCAAAGGTTTCAAGGGTATGCTGCTCCTTTGGAAGAAAATATAAGGGAGTTAAAGTCAAAATTTGATGAGGCGGAATTGGTATTGTTGCTTGATATTGAACATATGCATGATGAGGTAAAACCTCTACGAGCATGGAAATATCAAGTGGATACGACTATTGTTTCCCAAGCATCCCTCATATGTGAGAATGTTGATATTGATATTGATTTATTAAAAAATACTCTTGAAAAATTGTCTTTCACCATTAGCTTCCTGGAATACTTTGACAAAGAAGCCAATTCAGTAATAGCTAAGTATTTTCCTTACAAAAAGAGAATGTATGAACTCCTAGGTTTTAATTAGCCTTCTGAAACAGAGTATGAATTGTGGAAGACATTCATTGATGAGTTGGATTTGTAGACACATATATGGAGAACATATATACATGGTCAAGTATAATGCAGGTCTGGCCTTAGAAATTGTAATGAATAAAATGTATGTTTCTCCTAATTCAAGATGTGACAGATAAATGTTGGCTATTGGTGACTTGCACTGGTGCTGGAGGCTGACCTGGATTATTAATCTGCATTTTTTTTCCTTTTGCATTCCTTTTTGTCTTTTGGTGAAGAGGAATAAAGATGCTTCAACGGTTTGAAGACCACTCTCTTCAAAAAACTACCTTTTGGAAGGCGTGGGAATCTCCACCGACGAAAAAAATGACCTTTGTCTCATGAGAGAATATTCTTTGAGTTTGTTGTAACCATTCCTCATGGAATGATCGGTATGAGTTGTCACATGAAAATGTGAAAAGTGTACTTTTGTCCTGAGGCTTGTTTTGCTTCCTTGTTTCTAATAAAAGGGAATTTAGGGTCATTATTACATGTCTCTTTTTGAATTCTGGATTTGAAAATGCAAATGTATAACACAGAGAAAATACGTTATGAGTCGGTATGTTAGGTTTTGAGTCAAGCAAATAAGTTTTGTAAATTGTATGGTTTTCAAGCGTGTTTGGATAAGCAATGCAAAACTTTGAGTGTATTGTCTCTCCATCTATAATATTTCATATGAATTATTAATGAAAACTCGATCAATGATATTTCATTAATTTTCATTGTTGCTTTGCAATGAAATATGTTTCAATTTTGGCTCTGATTTAATGAATCAATTAAAATACCTTGATTAAAGCATGAGTTCATATGAATGTTTAGTGGATTTGATAAGTAGTCATAGAATATGAGCATTTAGTATGTGTATTGTAATGCAATTACACAAAGATCATGGCTATTTGAAATTAAACTTACCTTATATTTCAATTTATTGTAATTTGACTCCTTGCCCTAAGATAAGACACTGATCTAACAAGTGTTAAAGCATTTCATGTGGTTCTAATGTTTCAATTTGAGAAAAAAACTCCTAAACAAGCATATAATCGATTTATTTTATTTAATATTGGTATTATGTTGTATTCTCAGCTTTAGGTGTTTAATCTTTTTAAAGGAATTGCCAGTTTCTTGGAGGATTTCATCTATTTAGCATTTCAACAAGAATATATTTGTTTTTTATATAAGCAACATTTACAAGGTGTTGTAACCTTTACACAATGAGCCACAAGGGCCAAAAAGGATCAGGTCCAGAGAATCAAAACATTAACCAACAAAAAGACAAAACACAGAAACAACAGGCAAACAACGGACAACCAACGACCCAACAAACAAACACAGTAGCAGCAAACTAACTAGCACCCTCCCAATTCTGAGAGAGGAGGTTAAAAACATCCTCCCCGACCTAGTTGGGGCCCTCCTCCATAGCCTTCTTATCCATCTCTTCCTTGAGCACAGTGGATAGGGTACCAACCACATGGTGGATCATCTTGATAGTGAACCTTAACAAACCATTGAATTTCTTCTCGAGCTTCTCCACCCTCTCCAGCAGCATATTATGGTCCTTCGCTTTGTCCATAGTCTTTGTAATATCTTCATCCATAGCCTAGGGTTTTGAGGACTAGGTCATCGAGTCATCCTTGAGCATCTTGTTGAAATCAAAAAAGTGACTAGGCCCTTCAACAAAATCCTTCTCCTCAATGTCTTCCTCCTTCCTCTTGCCTCTATTGCCAAACTGCTCCCCATCACTGGAAATTTCATTAACCGACACATTGTGTGATATAATTGTTTAGAAGATTGCAGGATACACACTATGGAATCACCCTCCTGGGTTTTATAGAGCCCAAAGTGCAAGAGGGAAGCATTATAGCTTCCTCTCATTCGTTGGCCAATCACCTCCTAAGTATTCAAGGATTGAATCTAGCAAATTCATAGATGCTCAGTGAGATTTGTTTGGTTGTTAAAAAACCACCAAAAAATACCACTTGGTTGTTTCTTGTTTCCAACTTTCATGTACAATGGAGGCATAAAATAAAGGTTTGTAAAGTTCTTTTACACATTATTTATTATAGGACTCATACCTACACCAGACACACCAATGATTAGATCAGCATGGGGTATTATCAGTGATCATGTTGGAGTGATTTGTTCTAGTGTTGATCATGACACTATGTGTATTGTATCGGACATTGTTTTCCCCACACACTTTGGACTCGACTTTGGGATATCCATGGAGACCCTCATATCTCCATTCCCAAGGATCCTATTGTAGATTGCCTCATTCCCCTTCTAGATGTGAATTATATACCCTTTGATGGTGATACTTTAGAAGAGCTTGAGTATATCACAAGCCTTGCATGTTTTGATGGCTCAGAGACTTGTATTTATGTTCCCACTCTTCATATTAAAACCTAATCTACATATTCTATTGTTCTTGATTATTTTGGCATCGCCACATCCTATGACCCTATTGGTTCAATGCAACAAAACATTCATCTTCCAAGCATAACTATTTAGGATTCATATCTTGTAGACATATCATTCATGTTTATGGAGTCTCAAATTACATAATTGGAGGATTATTTTGAGGACATTCATCTCTTATTTCATGATAGCCACATCATCACTATTAGCTTGCCATCATTATAGTCTTTAGAGCTTGTTCTACATCAGTCTTCACAAGATTCTAGATTGACGTCATCTCATTCCAACATGTGGACATTTGAGCAATTTTCAAAGGCACACATCATTTGGATTTGGATTCCCTATTCATCCAGCTTATGGGAATGGCTTCTCCAATCACCAATGGATTTGTTTCTTCCTAAGGGGAGAAATATTGTTTGCAAGCAATGGATCGTGTTTTGTCTTCAGACTTCCATCATTGGCACGAGAGCTCTTTCTTTATGGAGGGACTCATATCTTCATTTTCTTTCTCCTATCAAGGGATTTCATTGTACTTGTGTGATAGAAGCAATCCTTGGGGGGTCATATTGAGTCCTCCTATCCTTGGGTCACTAGTGCATTTATTTATTTCTCTCTTTTGGAGAGGATTTTTTCATATGTGGTTTTCTCTTTTTCTCCTATTATAAGATATTCATTTGCTTGTACATGGGCACCTCATCGAGCATTGTAGTCAAGACCCATCCATGCATCCATCATTGAATTCATCATTAGGTTTTGAACTTCTCCCTAATTTGATTTTAAGGGGGTTGTTGGAGTAATTAGGAAATCACCTAATAATTAATTAATCATTAATTAATTATTAGGTCACTTTTACTTTATTCACTTAAACTAAACTTTTGAATGTTTTTATTATCAGATTGAGCTATATTCAGGTCATGTCTCATTGCATAGGATGAGGACACTTGTCATAACTTAATCCTCGCCTAGGGTTTCATCTAAGTTTTGCTTTTTGATTTTATAAGCATTCATTATTGTATATTGTATTCATCCAAGTTCATTCAAATTGATAAGTACATAAGCCATCATGCTTTTCTAGATCAAATCTTCTCTCATGGTTGCATAGCATAATCATTGCTTTTTCTCTTTACATGTGATAGGAGTTTTGGTTGCAAGTGATTTCTAAGAGCTATGGAGTTTACTATCGACTCCAACATTATTATGTCATATTACTACCAATCAAATCAATATGTGGATTGTATTGTACTCAATTATTAAGATTAATACAAGCTTGGGTCTCTTTGGTGGTGGAGTTTTTAACACAAAGGTTTCTCCATGTAGATCTAACATTCATATGGTTTGTTGATTTTGCATATGCTTCTTCATGTTTCATTGATATATTTTATGGATTAATCACATGTTTAATCATATTTAAACATTTTATTTCCAATATTTATATTGCATGATTCACTGTGTAATCATAACCTAACAAGGAGAATATTACAAGTTTTTTTATCTAATGAAATTTTAACAAAATTTTGACATAGTAACAACGCTTAGACAAAAAAATAGAAAAGAAAATGGAGGAAGAATATAATACAATAGTTAAAACACAAAATAGCACTATATGCACCCAAGAAAAACCCTCATAAAGGAAAAATCAACCTCCAAAGCATTGAATCTAATATATAAATCAACAACCAATAGTTATAAATATGATGGCAATCCGCATGCTTCACAAGATAACTGTGCTTTAAATTTGGAGGAATTCTAACAACATAATTCAACATAAAACATGGCATAAATCCCCATCCTAAGCCCTATTTATAGAATAGGCAACCCCAAGAATCCAAGAATGGTTTTCCAAAACATGGGCTCAAAAACATAAGCCAAAAAAAAGGTCAAGGCGATCTAAAGCTCAAACCATGCACTCCAACTCCACAATTAGAATGTAACTCTTGATTCTCTAATTAAACCCATATGACTAAGAGGTCCCAATTTAATGCTCCAACATGAAACAATAATTACACTCACACCTCTTACATAGTTATAATAGAGAGTTGATAAAAAATGCTAGTCATAGCCCACCTAGTAACCCTCTATTCAATGATTTCTTACAATTGTCATCAGACCAATGACACATGGTGAAGAGTGCCAACAATTGAATCTCAAGATACCATCCAAGTGAAGCACCATTTTTCATGTATATACATTATATTTAATATTATAAATTAAACGATTGCTCCTAAAACTAAGATTGTACAAAGTGTAGAACAACACCTAGTTCCCTAATCCTAACATTAGGTACATAAGCATTGATAATGCCAACAACTCAACTATTATTGTTTAGTGTAGCCAAAATAGAACAATAATCGGGCTCTTCCCCTAAAGAAATAATGAAGAAACTTAAATGTCAAGAATGAAAAATGCACACACTATCATGATCATCTCCATGGAAGGTGATGAAGTGTGATGAGAGGCCAAATTATCCACAAGGCTCTTTGAAGCAAAAAGCAATGACTTCAACTTCCTATAAACAAATAACAAATGGTCAAAGCCTCTAACATGCAGACCAAAGAGAATAATTGCAAGAAGTTTCTATAAGTCCACACACCCTCCATAAGATGTTCACATGGAGGATCCTCCAAGGAGAGCCTTGGTTGGCCATCTTCATCCTTTAAAATTACAAAACTTATTATCCAAAAGTGACCATTGGTTTTACAATATATAATCGTCAAGCTAGTCAAAGTGATGTCTACTCCCATAATCTCCCTTTTATGAGCCGTCATCACTACTTGATAAGCTTCAAGAACATTTAAATGGTTGATTGTGTGCAACAAAATTCCCAACAAACAAATTTAAGGTAAAACAATGAGTATTTTGGCTAGGACCCAACTCTTTAGCATGAAGTACTAGGCCATTTTTATGCACACATTGATGGTTTTTTATCGCTAGATTTAGTTCACTAAACTTAATAGGTTTTGTGGTAAAAGGTTTTTCTCTCTCACAAAATTCCATCCCTCATCTTTAGCCTAAGGAGTTGGCATGCCAATTGAAGGCTTGAAAGATATGTATGGCATAAGAGGACAATTCCCAATATAATAATCAGAGGACTAACATATGAAGTAACTATTTAGGAGATTAATGTAGGTCACATGCTATGTAAGATGTAGGGAACCTACATGAATCTCCATAAATTTTTTGAGGTCAATGCTTAGGCCAACCTCAATAAAAACTCACTTATGGGATATGTTAGATGATACCTTTTTGGATCTTGACATACAAAGGGCCAAAGAGTCTTGATGTTCTACTCCCAAAAATCCTAAAGAGAAAACTAGGAGACTTGGATGCTTTACTCAAACTTGTTGGGGATCCTTGAAATAAAACCAAGAGATTCCCTCCGCAAGATTATGAACTTCATTGAGCTTAATGTCATGGGGCTCCCAAGTGTATTCAATTTGGGTGGTCAAAAGGTTCTTTAAATGGATACGACCAACATAATATGCTATCAACATTGATAAACAAAATTTACAACATCCATTGAAAGAGAAACATCCATCAAGGTATCAAAATTGTTACCCCATTGTAGACTTTGAGAATGAACTTGTAAGCTCTCTCGAATGCCAATTGTTGATAGTAGGTCAAGAGCCATATTAATAGCCTTAGTCCACCTTGGGAGCAAGATTAAAGACAAAATTAATGTGGCAACCTCTAGATTATCCCGCACAAGTGATATGGAAAAATATATAAGGTTGAACAAGTCAAACCTCATCTTTCTCCCCAAAAAAAAATCAAAATAACTATATGCTACTTTTCCATGCTCACTTTGTCTCTAGATATCAATATTTAGAATGGCACAATTCACCATAAAATAGAAAAGAAAGTGTCGCCACCATAAATAGAAATTGAATGCCAACATATGATATGACATGTGAAAACCCCAAACGTTTAAAGCAGAACCAACACTACAACATTTGAACCCAAAGTACCATTTTATTTGTCAAAATTAAAGTCAAAAAGACGCTTTTTTGACAAAACATTGTCATGTTTAGGAAAGACTGAAATCAATCCTTGCATTGCCCTATAATCTATCATACATCAATGTCATTAGGTTAATGTAGGACTTGACAGTAACCTATCCTAATCCCTAGCATTAGGTCATTGATAATTCTAACTTCAAATCTAAATTTAATCGGGCCTACCTGTGATTATGTTAAATTTCAAATCTAAGTTTCAACTATAAGTTGTCATTAATTATATCAAATTTCATTAGATTTTGAGGCTGCTGCAATCCTACAATATCTGATATGCATTTACTGAAAATATGTTACTTATAACTTTGCATTTTGTAAACTTAGAAGTTACACTTATTTTGGTAAATATAAGACATTAAGGTCATTTTGAATCTAATGGAAGTGTTATCACAGCTCCAATATTATCATTTAGCAAATAGATTATTTTCAACCAATCTGTTAATACTTCAAGTCTTTTTCAGGGATATAGTATTAAACCTAAGGATGTTCCTAGGATGTAACTTCCTTGCTCAATGTCTATTATTGACAAATAAATATTTAAGTTGAAAGTTTTAATGGCATTCTAAATTGATTGGTGAATAAAATACGAGCTCTAAACTCACCCAAATGAAATTAGAAGTGTAAACATGACAGCCATTGGATATAACGGGAGATGGGAAGATATCTAGTTCAGAAGAATCAATTATCCTAAACTAGCCAATTGCTGTATAAGTTGAAGATAGCTCTCAATTTAAGCCAATTGAACCCCACCTTCTGTTATTGGTTGTATTCATGTTTGAGGAATGAGATTGGCCCTAATTATGAACCCAATTATATATGTTCAAGAATTACATGAGTGGGTCAATAGTGTTCGATTGGGGATAGTCAATCCAATTGAATTCTCTGTGATCAATTAGCCCCACCTTTGCCCTTGAATGGCTCAATTAGGTGAAAAATTGGGGGTAATTAAGCCCCACCGTGTGCCAAGTAAATACATTCCTAGGGCTCAATTTAATTCAAATATGTGCCTGGAACAACTACTTGGTTGGTTCGATTAGATTCTTGACTGGGGTTAATCAAGCCCCCATATACACTAATTTAATGCAACTTAGTTCCTAGGGCTCAATTAAACCTAGTTCCACACCAGACTGAGCCAATTATTTGATCAGCTCAATCATATGTGCAAATGGGCATTCATTATTGAATGTTAATTGAATATACTTAACATGAAAATACAGTAACAAGTAATCATTATAACTTATTTCTCAATCAAGGCGCTTTTGCTGTGGATAATATACTAGTACCATAGTGAATCTCCAATTCAACATCAAGTAACTGCGATCAGAAATCTCCAATTATGCTTAGTTAGTACTTGAAAAACATTTCTGACAGAGCTGTGCCTTTCCATTTTAACAGTCAAATTTGAATACTTTTCTTTGAAGATTATCATCCCTATTTCCAAGGACCTGCTTTGGGCAAATATGATAATGGCCTCATAAAATCAATATCTTTGAACAAAAGTACAGCTATGACCAGTCTAATAACTGTATCAGGAAAGTTAAATGGCAAATGCTGACTATATTGACTAATTGGAGACCCAGTATTTTACACTTGAGAACAAGATGAAGCCTACATTAAACATATCTCCTCTCTTCTCACCAACAGTCCACTTCCGTTATATTAGAATGCCCATTTTCACTTGGAACCTGCTCACATTCAATTAGCTTCTCAACAATGTCTGCAGGAACACCAATGAGCTCCAAAGTCTTATCCCAAATCTTTGAAGCAGTATCCGTATTGTGTGCTTCTGCTGAAGCATTTGCAGGACGACACTCACCTGAAAAATATGGACAAACCGGCCAATTATCAGCCCTTAAAGCACTGCAAAATTCTGGAACCTGAGGATCAGTTGCAGCAAACAGTGCACTTCTTGCACCTGCAAAAAAAGCCCAGAAAAACACAGCACGCTTAACAAGCAGGAAATGTAATTTGATGAAACCAGAGAAAGGTAACCACTGATGAAAAGAATTATGACCAGAGTGTTCTTCCTCTGTTTACAGGTATCTATCTATATTAAATAGTTAGACTTTAGTCCTAACAGTACTTTATGCAATTCACACTCTCCATTTGCCAATTAGTTTTAGCCACAAATGCTTACTGTCTTCCTCATCAACAGGAAGAGCTTTAAAAATGATTCTCCAATACATCCTCCATAATTAAGGCAGCTAACCTTCTTGAGCACTAAAAAGAAAATATGGAATCAGGTGATAACCAGTCTGAATTATTGATGGTAAATCTCGTGCCTGCAAAGCAGCAATACCAATTAGGGAAAACATTCATAAAATTTGAAGTTCTCTAAACAAAAAATTGAGTGTAATATTCCAGAAGATACTTACTACATTTGTCATAACTACTCCGGGAGAAACACATATTACATTAACACCAGCTTCAGAAGGTAACTTTCTCTGTAGCACACTGCTAAACATAATCTGAAAGAAGGGCATCACACCATATTTAAAATTAAGTTGTAGCTAACAATGAAGTTTAAACTTTAAAGATACACCATAATAATGAAAACGAATAATAGAAGCATTTTAGAAGTCCCAATGCCCTAATAAGTGAATGCATCCATAAGAATGAAATTTGCAAATCTTCAATGCATCAATTTCTTACCTCTGCAAGTTTGCTTCCTGCATAACCAGCAGTACTGCTATATTTCCTCTTTCCAGATGTAATATTCAGGTCCTCAGGGTCCACAAATCCTAATTGATGCATCTATCACAAGGGGTAAAAAGCATGTCAATGGCCATGATAGTGCAATTCCCTTTGCAAAAACTAACATTCAACAGCTGCCTAAAAGCTCCTAAATCAAAGAACCATAAATAACCAAAATGATCCAAAGGTACAGAGCAGGAAACATATAAATACAAAATGTGTTGTGGGAAAAAGCCCTCTAGCCAGAGAACAAATTTTCTTTCAAGAGAGAGAAGAGCAGCAAGAAGGGCTCTGGTGAGGAAGACAAAAAGTTATCCTCCATTGTTGCCTGCCTTGCTGCTTTGTGGTGGTCTTAGTTCCCTTGGTTGTCCTTGTGCAAGTTGTGGCGTTTGTTCTGTCATTTCTGTTATGGGTGTGTTTATTTGAATTTTTTTGCATTCTTTTGGAGTCTTTTGATGGTCCCTTTTTCTCTTTCCCTGAGGACAGCTTATCAACTCCCTCTTTTTGGAAAAGTAAATTAGCAGTGGTACAAGCCTCCTGCTAGCTGCTGGGAGGTGAGGTTGACTTGATGGTTCCCATGGCAAATGTAGGAAAGGAAAACACAAGGTTTAATATATCCTTCAAACATGTCCTCACAGGTGATGAAAAGGTGGAAATACCCATCAGTGCAGGTTCTGAAGCAGTGGAGAAAGATGAAAGGATCATTCAAGCACAGACCAAAGCAGAAGGCCAAGAAGGTGAGCATTCGTTTATCCTTTCAATAAATCCCAATGAAGCAATGAAATCAATCATTGAAAGTGAAGAACGAAGGCTGAAAAAGTAGGTATTTTCTTTGTTTGTTAACCAAGATGCTCTACCATCTCAAAAAAAAAATTGATGATTGGTTGGGTTCTGTCTGGGATAAGAAATTGGGTCTGTATGTTTCCTTTTGCCACATATTACAAAAAGGTTTTTTTTTTTGTTTACTTCAAGAATGGTAATATGCAAAAAAAGATTTTAAATAAAAGCTTTAGGAATGTTACACTCTATTTTTAGAGTTTTGCAATGGGACCCAATCCTAAGCCCTAAAGTTGTTCTACAATCCTCACCCCAATGGATTGAACTGTGTAATGTCCTGAGTATGTGGTTTTTACTCCCACAGGTTTTGAAACCCCTGGGAGAAACAATAAAAATTGAACATACAAGGCATTTTCTTCACACATGAATGCAAGAATTCTGATTTCACTAAAATTCTTAGCATGTGTCCCCACAGCTTGTTCATTTGATATTCATGGTATTGAGGCTCTGTCAAATTAAGGAGCGTGGAGGCCTTAACACCTATTTTCTATGTAAGGATGGCCCACTTAAGGAAAAACTACCCAAGGGTTTAAAAAAGATAACATTGAAAATGTCAAGGAAAATAAAGATCTCATGGAGAATCAAAAACTGAATACTGATATGTCTAGTACTAATTTGGAATTAAAATTACCTTCAAAAAATCAACATCTTATTGCCAGTTGAAATATTGCCAGATTCTTTTTAATTAATCACTATAAAGGAAGGGGTGGATCAACTGTTTTTGTGCATAAAGATGGGCAAACTTAGAATATGTTCAGTGTATGTTACAAATGATTTCAAGGTCATAACTGACATGTGGAACTGACTTGCTTCCCATTTTCCAGACTGCCCCTAGATCATTGGTGGAGATATTGATATGATAAATAATGATGACAAGTTGGGTCAGTGTAAGTTTATCCAAAGGGTAATGAGTTATTTATTTATTCCAAATTTCAGAGAAAAAGAAATGTAGTTGATCCCCTCTTTGGATGCAAGTCTGATAGCAAGGGAGTATGGTATACTAGTAATTTTCAAAACTTTTGTCCAGGTTACACAGGATCTATGCGGATAAAAGTTTGTTTGGTATCGCTTTTGCAGATAACAATAATGTGGCTCAGGTCCTCCCTTATTCCTTATCTGATCACCCCCATCGAAATGGTGTTTTTTCAATCCAAAGCTCCTAGGCTTAAGTGAGACTTTCAAGGTTCACTCAAAATAAATGTTTCACACCCGCAGGATCAGGCCTATGTTTATGGTATTAGCAATATATGTAGTCTCTCTGCATCCTTTGGGGGTTCATGCTCTAAAATTCATAATTGGGATAGAGTTGTAGAGGCTACACTTTTTTTAAGACCATATGGGAGAAATAAGGCTAAATTGAGAGCTTAGAATGATAGGTGGATTCAAATGGATCTAATCCATATTGGGATGCAGTTTAAAATCTTTCCAAATGATGTATGGTTTCAAAAAAGGGTCATGGATGCCAAGCATCAATTAAGATATGACTTGAACTATAAAGGTAGGGAAGCCAAACATGGATCTAGACTAACTTGGTTAAAAATTGGTGATAAAGGACCAAATTATTTTTTCAAGCTCCTGAAACACATTAAGGAATAGATAGAGGCCATTGAGGTGGATGGTATGCTGGTAAAAGATGAGACACAAATCAGGTCAGCTTTTCAGGATTTTAATTGTAAGCTTTTCCCATCAGAGAAACATGGGAGTGACTATCACCATACTAGAAGTGGTGTTTCAAGGATTGATCCTTGCAGATTGGACAGGTACAGACATACAGCCTTGACAAAAACATCTCTATTTGAGGAGATAAACACAGTTATCAAGTCCTTGAAGAATTAAAAAACTCCACGCAACGATGATCTCCCAGCTGAGTTCTATAAAAATAATATCAATTGGATCAGCCATATTCTTTTAAGAATTTCTGGATTTATAATGAGGCTACTTCTGCTGGCTCTCTGGGATCAACCGTTAATAGAGGGGTCATCAAACTGCTGCCTAAGGATGGTGATGTAACTCAAGATAAAAAAAAAGTAGCGATCAATAACTCTAGTTAATGTTTCATAAATATCTTTTGCTAAAGTTCTTGCCTTAAGACTGAAGAAAATATTGTCCTTTATTGTCCTTCCCTCTCAAACTGGTTTTGTGAAGAGACAATTTATTTTAGAAAACTTGATTTCACATTGGTGAGGCATGCATTGGGCAAGGAATCTAAGCAAGACATTGGTGTATGGCTCTCATTGATTTTGATAATGCATATGACAGAATTGAATGAGGTTTTGTAATGATGATGATGAGGGCTCTTGGGAGTGGTGAAAAATTATGCAGGCGTGTTCAGGTTTCATTTGTTGATGGTACCACACAAGTAAGCATAAATGGTGCACTTTCAAAATCCCTTTATGTTTCAGAGATTCATCAGAGAAGGCTGTCCACTTGCACATGTCTAGTTTGTTACTTCAGCTGTGGCTATTCATTGTATTTTGAGGGAGAGCTCCTTGGAACATCCTGTTAAGGGATTTTAACTTCCAAATAAGGACATACTTATTGAGCTGCAATTTGTAAATGATACTTCACTTTTCTCAGTTATTGAAGAGGACAATTTTGGTAACTTAGATAAAAGGCTTGATTTGTATTCCTGGGTTTCAGGATCTAAAAACATCTGTACAAAAATGTTATTTATTGTGTTGGTCTGATAATCTCCAAAATGGCTAATTGACAAGAGTTGGACTTGTGGTGGTCTCAGCAAGATGATAAGGTACTTGGGTATCCCCTTTGCATTGAACCCTTCTTTAAGGAAATGTGGAGTTGAAAATGCATAAAATTCTGAAAAAAATAATTCTAAATGGCAATGTCAGTTTCTTTCCCTTGCACGAAGATTTCAAGCATACCAAAAAGTCTGCTGCTCATCTTATATTATGTACTGCTAATCATGTTGGTTGGTTTGTCCAGCCCAAGCCAATCGACTTGCAAAGGTAATAAGGTGTTTCATTTGGTCTGATGAAAAGGGTTCTTAAAAAAGATATGCAGTCTCATGGGATGCATGTAAGAAACCAAAGGAAATAGGTGGAATGAGTTTGAAAAATATTTTCCTGCATGGGGTTTCACTGGCAGTTAAGTGGATCATCAAATGCTTATCAGTTATCAGGCAATGAACCATGCAATATCTTGCCAAGGAATAATATTTGTGCTGGCTCCCTGAGAGAAAAAATAGAATGTAAAGAGATGCCCCTGATGGATATCCTTTTCTCCCCCATTTTGGTCAGGCCTGGCAGTTCTCATATATTTGGGTCCATATGGAAAGCCTGCAAGTTTGTAGAGGATAATGAGGGCCAGTCTGAAACTAAGAAAGTTGCTTTTGAAGGAAGGTCTATTTGATGGAATTTGTGGTACAAGGATAAACCATTGACCTTGGTCACTGGGTGTTCTGCCAAGGAATGGGCTGAAAGAAGTACAAATTTTTTGAAAACATTGTGAATGATGAGGGTATTAGTCTTTGGGAACAACTGAGGGTCACCTATAATTTGCCTGACACTTATAGAAAGACTTTTACCATGACCCACAATGTTGAGAAACAAGTCATGTGCCCTGAAATGCTTTGATGAGAAGGATAAATGGAAGAAAATTCATGGGTTGGATGGCTGCAAATTTTTGGATGCCATGAGAAGATATATCTATGCTATTATTTCATACTCAGAAGAGCCAATTGAGAAACTTAATACCATATGGGGGAGATCTGATAATTCTGGAATTTGGGCGAAGAGATTTGAGGTTGTCTGGTCTGCAAGTATTTGGCCAAAAATGCTTCTTTTAGATAGATAGTCCCTTTTCAAAAGTTATATATCTTTCCTAATATGAATAAGTGTCAACACTATTGCTTGGTGTAGTCTGTTATTCACGTTTCCTTTTTATGTCCCTATGCCAAATGTGTTTGGAGTTGCTTCCTTCCTGTGCGTCAATCTATCAAAGAAAAATCAAATTGATTAGTTTGACATCCTGTTTGGGTCTATTTCATGTAGTCTGAAATTGTAAAAGCTTAAAGTAAAATTTTGGTTGGTGTTGTCATCTTAAGTCTTCTGGTTCCTATGGAATGCAAGGAATAATGAATTTTTTGAAATAGTTGAAAGGAATCTCACAGACTTCTCAAGAGAAGTAACAGTTCATTTGATTGCCTTGCAGGTCGCAACATGGGTTAACAAGAGTCAAGAAAAGGTTAAAAATATTATGCAGCAGGGTTTTGACAAGGAATCAAGAATGATTTTGGAGACAGGGTGTCCCTGAAGACATTAATGATGACTGTGATGGATGGCCCATTACAATTGATGCTGTCCAGAATATTCTCCTTTTCTCTGAACTGGTGAAAGAAGACAATGCAGATGCCTGTATCCCAGGTAATGCTAATCAAGGATCAGGAAAACTGGTTAGTATAGCTCAAGGTTGCACATCAAGTGCTGTTGCTAGTTTGCCAGGGCCAGCTGAAGGTGTTTTAAGAGGTGGAAAATCCAAGGTACAGGATTACAATCATAACAATGACTGTTATATGGAGAATCCAGGAGTTGAAGTGTTTGATAGTGATATGCCAACCAGTTTCACTCCTATTCACATTGTAAAAACTGGTAATTCTTCTTCTAACAGCAATTCTGAGGTCAATTCACATTATTAATGTCTAATTGATGCTGTTGATTATGACCTTATTGACTCTGATATGATATATGCTAGCTGTCTTAGAAGATGGATTTTTTTATTAAGTATGGTGTAACTGCTGCCTTGTGAAGGGCTGGTAATTCCCCCATTTTGGCTGTATGGGGATGCTATGTTTTGCTGCCCATGGGGCTTCTGGGTCTTTGTATGCCTTATGGATATTTTCTGTTCTGGGATTTGACACTTTGATGCTGTTGTGAGCCATATTTGTAACCTTTCCCCAATAGAAAATGAAGAATCTATATAGACATGTTGTATTTAATATTTCCAATGCAGCATACATTGCATAAGTGATGAAAAACTTACATTAGAGTTTACATTCACTACTCGTGAAGGAGAACCTCTGATTAGAGAGGGTAGCATCAAAAGCGTAAGTAGTGCTGGTGACAGATGATTCACTTGCAGATGTTCTTCAAAGCCATCTTTAGAAAATTTCTGAGGTGCTGGTGTATAGATCAAAAGGTCAGACTTTACTCATTCCCTTGTAACAGTAAAATATCTTCAACGAGCATAACTCAAGCTAGGAAAACTTTCTAAAAGTAAGCATAATCATTCAGGAGAAAAAAAAAGTTAACTTAGTTGTCATTTATATCTGTGTAATAACACTAGAATAATCTGTAACAACTAGTACAAATATTAAGAAATATGATAAACAAGTGATATGTAATAGCACAACTTATAACTGCTACAATTCTTCATACATGTGCCAACATGATTATGCTGTTTATCCAATGAACAAATTACTGGTAATCAACAAACAAATCGACTAAAAATTGAATTTATACAAAGATGCATGCTGCTTTCTACATCCCCATGGTCAAATCCAATGTGTACATGACTAAATGCATCACTAGACTACCGAAAAATCAGATAACTTAAAGCTCTACACTGAAAAGAACTCTATACAAAGGTGAGTGCCTTACAAGCTATGCATACTGAAAATATGTTCTGTGCTACCATAAACAGAAAGCACTCGTTTTATTACCATGGTAGAAGATTCAATTAACATATCCTTCCAAGATGCAGTGATAGAAATGGTAAAGGAATGCAAAAACATAACAATGGCACCCACATAAGAAAACCAAATACACCCTATAGAAGAACCTCACATGGTAAAAAGGACAGCAGCAGAGAAAAAGTTATATTTTATTTTTGTACCACAATGGTCTTAAGAATGTGTGCACTGTAGTGTTATTGTTCTATCATGGACCCTGGAACACCTGTATTTTTCTTCTTGGTAAAACTCTGCTTTTCCCATACTCTATCTGTTGGGCTTGCGGGGATCTATGGTGGCTAGATGTGGGTATGTTGATGACAATGTGAATTGGTGACTAGTGAATGGATGAAATTGGAAGTGGTAGTAGGGGAGATTAATGTGAAATTATTGGAAACATGCTAAGGGCAAGAAATATAGTGCAGAATGAAATCTTTGGGCATGGGCTGACATCCAGCATTTAATGAAGACTGAAAATCAACGCAAAGGTATGCGGCTGCAAGTAGCTAAATGCAATTTGAAGAGAATGTCCACCTATTCTATTAGAGTTCAAATCCAATAGAGATCTCACCTGCTCATACCTGAAGATCAAATCTGATATTGTCTTCTTGGTGCAAGTAAAATAAATGTTAAAACAAATAGTTGGAGTATCTTGCAAAGCCTTCAAATTGTGACAAATGGCAACATCTTGTAGGTTTTAGGACAATATATTGAGCTATATATGTAAAAAATATCAGAAGTAGTGTTGGTTTTGACCCCAGTCCTCCTGTAAATATTTGTGTGCATTGATAGAGTTGACTCTATGGTATCAATCTATGCAGTTCAAACTCTATCTTCTCATGCTTTCTGATGTTGCAAGTCTAGAGAAGGTGTTGAATACAAAGGATTCTTTATGATACAAGTGTCTCCATAGCTGTCTCGATAATTTCAAGTGTCTCCATAGATATGCCATTTGTATTACTGAGACAATATCTGCTAGTCTAGTCTTGTATTAAGCAGTTAGTCTACACAGGGAATTGTAAAATTGTTTCATAGTACATTTACACAAACCTCTTTAGTACATCATATGGATTTGTCTTGTTCAAGTATGGATCTTTGAAGTAAGCGTAGTCATAAATGTTTCTAATACATATAGGTGTGCATTTGGAGTGTCAATGAACCACACTTCCAGTTTTCCATTGCATGTTTAATTCTCACATTGGGACTTGTAAATGTGTTTGTCTTTGAGGCCTGATATTTGACTCAGTTGCCCATGTAATCAAGGCACCAATTTACTACAACTTGTCTTTCCACCACCATTTAAATCTTTATAATACATCTTTCATATCTGTTTAGTGTCAGTTTCTGCCTTGCCTACATGCATGGTGCAATTTTATAACTCTGCTAAATCTTTTGGGAACTCAAATCCGATGCACATTTAGAGAATCATGCTTGTGTGGTTTACAATTTACACATGTAAATGCAATGGTTTAGAGGACTTACATTAACGTTTAAAAGTATGTTCACATATTTTGGGTGCATGTACATACTTGTTATCATCTACTCAAAGTGGGGTCTTGTAGGTCTGTTCAAGGAAGCCATAGGGCATGGTTACTTAAGGCCCAAATTGTGATCTTGTATTTCTTTTTAATTGTACTGTTCAGGGACCTCAAAAAACACCCTCCTAGGTTTAGCAGAGCCTAAAGTGTAGAGGAGATGTCTCCTGTTAATTGGTGCCTAACTGTCCACTCTTTGATGATTAGTCTTGCCTCTCTGTCTGGTTTAATATTGTGTCCCTAGCCTTGGTATTGAGTGTAAACTCTTAAGAGAGTAAAGTAGAAGATTTGACAACCAACAAATGACAGCTCTGCTAAGGACGCGTTCCAAGTTCTATCATTCCATGGACTATTTGATTTTGAAGACTCTACTAGTGGTGACTAAACCCAGCCCTATGTTCGGCCCTTAAAGATCAGATTGTGCTTCAAGGTTTTCCTCAAGTGTGAGGTGGCAACACTACTATTGTTCCTAATTGTTCTTTGCTACTATTAAGTGTTAGCCATTGATTCTACATGCACATTTCAAGGCAGCAAATTCTAAAATGCAATTTTTTTTGTTCTCTCTTCATGGATATAAATGTGATTGTGTATTCCCTCGTGTAAGAGGGTGCATGGAAATATGTTTTAAAGCATATATTGAATTGTGAAATAATGGATTCTTATTAGGAATGTGCTTGGAAGGCCTATTCTAGGCCCTTTCATCGCATTACTCCAGCATATCCCCTAAGCCTTGCGATTTTGAAAAATATTAAGGCCAAGGATACATTAGTGAAGATCTCCATTTTGATGTTGAGTACTATCAGAGCTCCCCTAATCCCTATCGAGAACTAGCAGATACCCAACAAAAGATTGCTGCTATTATGCAAGAAATTGAAACACTTAGACAACAACCCATGCAGCAAAAGGGCAATTTTGCTTACTTAAAAGCCCTCGATATCCTATATCTAGAATTCAAACTTGTGAAGAAGAATTCATTTGTGCATTTAATACCAGGTTTGATGATGTTGTGTTGGAAATAGTTGAGCTTTCTTACCTTGAAGAATTAATTTCTGCCAGTTGTCCTATGGAGCCATCATAGTGAATGGGTCTTCTCTTGAAAGACGTGAACCTTACAAGTTTACAACTTTCTTGCATGCTTATTCTTGGGCAGAGCACATTGATGAAATTAGAAGAATCTCAAGGTTGTTAAACTCAACATCCATAAGGCTTTCTAGTGACACACATGAAGACAAGGATGTTTGTCATAGTGAGCTGGTTGCTATTGATGATTCTAAATGATTGATTGCCCATTTATGATGATCCATATCCTTGGTTTGAACTTTTCCAGCCATCTCATGAAGAGTTTGCTACTTAAGATGACATGGCAGAAGAAGATATTGTTGATGATGCTAGTTTAGCATTGTCTGATGATTTTGCAAGTGAAACCACTAGTGAGGTTGATTGCAATGGTATCTCGTATGCAGCAAGTTGCAGCAGTAATGGTTTGAAAGTTGAAACAGAGGTGCAAGTTGAAAAATTATGTTCTTTGGCTGAGGTGCCTCATCTTTCTTGTGTTGATGCAGATAGTCTGGGTTGCACTAATAACTCAAGTAACTAAGGCAATGATTTCTAACCTTGCACTAAATCTATTTGTTTTAATGATATTGATATATCTGCTAATCAAGTCAGCAAGTTTGAGAGTGTAGGCTGTTAATGATACTTGCAGCGTCTGGAATAATCTTCCAGCGATCTTCATATGGATAATAAATTAAATGATAGCCACATGCTATTTAATTTATTAAGTATCAAAGAGGCGCGATTTCTTATAAGAGACACTTCTATTTGTTAAGCAATTATTACCAAATGTAGAGGCACGTTTTTTGGTAACAAGGCCGACCTTGTCACAAGAGGCGCGATCCTCCAAAAGACATCATCTTGTATGAGGCCGACTTGTTGTATTTGGAGAGTCATGTCTCCTATATTGTTTTGTATATATACGCCTCCATTACATTCCATTCATCATCGATTTTGTCTATTGTGTTACTTCTACTTGGCGCGAATCTGTACAAGGCAGATTGAAGTTTATTAGAGCAGACTGAAGTTTATTAAAGGTTCAGTTTGGTATCATTGAAGGCTGTAAGTTGATCAGCGAATTGCTATCTTGTACTGCTGTGTTGCATCATCTATTGGTGCCTATATTTGAGCCTGAATTTTGGCCTCTTCTAAGAAGTTCATCCTTGTGACAATAATATATATAAGTGATATATTGTTGCTGGGTTTTTCTCCCTCAAGAGGAGGGTTTTCCCAGGGTATCTGCTGTGTTATTGTGTCTGATTTGAATTAATTTCTGTGCATACAATCTGATCATTAAAAATTTACATAGGCACTCAGTAGAACTTGAGTGCTGATAGGGAAGAAGAAATGTCCTGTCTAGATAACATGACCGTTCTACAAAGTGGGGCCCATTCAGAGTGTACAAAGAATGCAGAGTTGTCTACCGATCAGTCTTTCAACCAAGTATGCAGTTTTGTTTCATGTGAATAAGAGGCACTTAATTTCAGTGCTAATGTACCTAAGGCAGTTGGCATTCAGCAAGATATTTGGAGGCATAAACCCCAACACATCTCCACTTCCAATGTATCAGTATGATGTTGCTGACCCTTGTGGTTATAATTTGCATTGTATGAGCCAAACAGACAAGAGTATTTTGATAGTGTTTTTGCTGATCCATATGTGCTGCATGATGTGTTGTTTCCAAATCCGGGGCAGTGTTACAAAAAACATCCAACATTTTTCTTGTTCAAAGATGATGGCCTCATGCACATGCTTATGTGAGTGAGAAATTACATGCATCAATTGGGCAGTGCATACATTTTCAATGCAAAAAAGAGCATTCAACTGAAATTATTATCTTTGACCGAGGCAAGAGTATTTTCTTTGTGAGACTTGACATGCAGTACTTGGCATTTCCTAATTTTTTGTCTCATTCAATGTTTCTTGGTTATAACCAATCTGAGAAATTTGGCTTAATGGGCCCAATTAAGTCCTTTATTGATCCTTTGATTGTGCCCTTGCATCAACTTGTGCCCATGTGTTTATAATATATATTTCTGCCTTGTGTTGTGCTCCCAGCCCCTATGAATAATTGTTCCATTCATGTGTATCACCAAGCTTCATAGTTGCAGTCATGGTAGCCTCTCTGATCATTTGATGGTACAAACTTAAGGGAATCATAACATTGATATTATGTTACAAATAGCTTGAGCTCTTGAGCTTAATGATATCATGTCAAATGTTGTGGAGGGCAAAGCTCAATTTTATTTAGTGGCAGAGCACATATCGTATACAATGAAGATTTTGTCATCAGGGGCCCTAGAGCCATTGATCTCCTTTTGATCATGCAGCCCTCGCATCTCCTTATCATTTCAGTGTTCAACATTCCTCCATGATTGCATCAACCATCAGATGTGGGTGCAAGATGAAATCTACAACCTGTGCAAGCTGTTTGAGTTCAATGCTAATATTTCAGGCCTATGTTACCCCATTGGTTTACTATTTCCATATCACTGATTATGGGCCCCTTTCATATATGCTCACCCGTGCTTAGTATGATGTCAATAGTGCAATCACATTCGTGTAGAGTGAGATGGTGGTCCCCTGAGTTCTTGTGTGTAATCATGATATCCATGGGTTCACATAGCCTTGAGATCTTGTTGTGAGTTGGATGATCAAACGGCCCTTGCAATTTTGAGGGGTGAAATCTTAGTGTGTTAGAATTGGGTTGTGAGGACCATTCATCTCTTTTGAGATGGACAACCCTCACACCTCCTATGATCTCATTATGTTCATGTTGGGTTGGGGCCTCACGAACTCTTAGATCAATTGAATCAACAACTCTCATGCATCAAGGAGGATTATCATGAGCTCTTTGCTATTGACCAATGCAATATTAAGTTAGAAATCTTGTGGGCCCACTGCTCCATGTCTTATTGGTGCGGAAGTGTGTGATATGCTGTGGTGACAAGGTGGTGAGCACAAAACAAATTTCATTTGTCCCAAGGACAAATCACCAATATCACTTAAGGGGTCCAAGTGCGCTCAGGTGATTGTTATGTAGGGCACCACGCAGATATGGTGTAGGATGTTGGACCCAAATTGCATAATATCTAGTAAGAGCGGTTATATTTTTTTGTCACACTGCATGATTTAAAGGTGTTAAGCTCATTTCTTATGCCTGTGAATTTGCAAAGCAACAAACACCCTGGCACCAAAGAGTGCAGAAGAAGTTGTGTGCAAATTGCTATGAATTCAATGCATCATCAGTGACTGAACTCAAGGGGATCTATGGAAGATAGATGTATGCCTATTGGTGACAATGTGATCTGCCAAGTGCTGAATGGGTGAATTTAAAGGCAGTGGCTCAAGATTAAAGAGAAATTATCAGAGCCATGCTATGTGCCAGAAATACAGTAAAAAATCAAATCTTTGGTCATGGGCCAACATTCCAGCATTTAATGAAGACTGGAATTCAATGCATAGGTTTGGTGGTTGCCAGGAGTTGTGTGTTGTTCAAAGAGAATGTTTACCTGTTCTATCAAAGTTCAAATCCAATAGAGAACTCACCTAATCATACCCAAAGATCAAATCTAAACTTGTCCTCTTGATGAAAGTAAAACAAATGTTAAAACAATGGGCTGGTGTATCTTGCAGAGCCTTAAGATTGAGATAAATGGCAACATCATGTGGGTGTTAGGCCAATGTATAGAGCTATATATGTAAGAAAAAATCAGAAGTTGTGGTGTTGGTTGGTCTTGGACTCAATCCTGCTATAAATAGTTGTGTCCACTAATCAAGTTGAATCTAGGGTATCAATATGTGCGGTTTCAAATTTTATTTTCACATGCTACACGTCTAGAGAAGGTATGGATTGCTGAAGCTTTTTTATGATACAAGTGTCTCCGTAGTTGTCTCGGTGATTTCAAGGAACAGATGCACCATATCTATTCCTAAGGCTAGATGTGCTAACCTGGTGTTGCATTAATCAGTTAGTCATAGGGATTCGTAAAACCATTTCAAAGTTCATTTGAACAAACCCCTTTGATACATCATATGAATTTGTCTTGTTCAGTTATGGATGTTTGAAGTATGGTTAGCCATGAATGTTTCTAATATATAGAGATGTACATTTGGAACATCAGAGAGCCACACTTCTGGTTTTCGATTGCATGCTTAGTTCTTATGTTTGGACTTGTGAATGTGTTTCTTTTCAAGGCTTCATTTTTTACTCAACTACCCATGTGATTAGTGTTAGTTTCTCCCTTGCCTACTTGCATTGTTAATTTTATAACTCCTAATGAATTTTTTGAGAACTCAAATATATAGTACATCTTTTATATCTTTTTAGTGTTAGTTTCTCCCTTGCCTACTTGCATAGTTCAATTTTATAACTCCTAATGAATCTTTTGAGAACTCAAATCTGATACACGTTTAGAGAATCATGCGTGTGTGGTTTACAAGTTGCACAAGTGTCCAAAAGGGATTTATCTAAAGGTAAAAATTTGCTCACATCTTTTGGGCGCATGTGCATTCTTGTTTTCATATGTTCAAATTGAGACCTTCTAGGTTATTTCAAGGCAGCCATAGGGCATGGTTGCTTAAGGCCTAAATTATTATCTTATATTTCTCTCTAATTATCTTGTTTAGTGACCTCAGGAACACCTACACCCTCTCCTATTAATTGGTACATAACTGTCCACTCTTTGATGATGAATCTTGCCTCTCTATCTAATTTTATATTGTTTCCCTTGCCTTGATATTGAATATCAGCTCTAGGAGAGTGAAGCTGCAATTTTGACAACCAACAATCACCACTTTTCTCTTGTTTATTCCCCAAGGTTTTTATTCCATTACTGCCTCTTATTATGAATCTGAGTGATAACTATTAAATATTGCTGTGCTAGTTAAACATGGTTTGTAATTACTAATTAGCACAACTATGCATATAAATCAGTTGATGATGCAGTCCAGGATCAGGAGCCCAGTGGCGGGCGGCTAATCCTAGCAGCTTAAACGCAATGGCAACTCACAAACATATTGTGGAAGCAACAAACACAAAGCAAAATCTTTATTCATCAATTTCAGATTACAACTTTGCCTTAAAGGCATACACACTCATGCAGTCCTCTTGATCGTCACATACAGACAGTCTTTCACACCTCTCTGTCAGTTACAACCAGATAAGGAGTATGAACATAACTTTACATATCCTATGTGTTCTATACAGCTTTCAGTCCTCAGCTAAGGAGGAAGATATTACAATGCTATTGTACTACACTCCTCTGTCCCTCTTCTGTATCTATTCTCTCTCCTTCACACATATTTTTGGTTGATTCTGTAGAGGATACCAGCACCCAGCAGGTACTATTCCTGTGGATAAATTATTACCCACAACCTGCCAGCCAGGAATGAGTATTCGCATGAACCCCCTTATTCATTGCAGCTCACAACATATATACATGTATTCTGAAAGAGCCATCTCATGAATGAAACGAATCTGTCCATGAGACTGTCGCCAGCCATAAAGGCAGGACCTACAACCCTTAGGATGATCAAAATTTGTTACTGTTGCAACATTTTATGAAGCATAAATTTAAAATTTGTAATTGCCATTCAAACATAACAACCCTGCCTATGATTAGGAAGAAGAACACCAGGCAACAGATCAAATAGGATATATAGCAGCAGGGGAAGGGCCAAAAACAGGTGTAAAAGGTGAAGCGTCTGACAACCAAATAATATGTATATGTCGCCCAGCAAGGTGACAGCCACTGCAGGTATTAAAACACCCACAATTTTATTTACTATGCCCAACAGCAAGGAATATTGCCAGCCATAATGTGGGCCTAGCAAATCAGAGAGGTTTAAAACCTTAAAACTTTAAAACTAGCAATTGCACCTTGGTGTGCAATGGTACGCCGAAGAGGTATGGAAGATCAATTAGGAAAAAAATTTGGTCTATTTTTTGCAAACATTTTAAAAAAAAATTAGAGTAGATCACGATGTGTATTGAACAAGATATTTAAAAATTATTTTCAGTTTATTTTGATGTAAAATATCTTAATTGTCAATAATTGACAAGTTCAAATGATGTTATACCCGAGAAAAGGAAATTGCTCAATCTACGAAAAATCACTAGATTGGGTTGTAAAGCTGTATATACCTTGGATTCATGGAAGCACTTCTATTGTTAAAATTTTCAGGAGCCAGAGGACCTTGGCATGCAACTTTCTGTCAACGCATTCTGGCTAATCAGTGAAGGAGATGATAAAATTGTAAATTTTAATGATCAGATAAATGCACAGAAAATTAATTCAAAATTAGACACAAAGACACAGCAGATACCCTGGGAAAACCCTCCTCTTGAGGGAGAAAAACCCAGCACCAATATATCTCTTATATATTAATTCTTGAAGAGAACACTTGTACAATCGAGGCCAATGAGAGAGGCCAGAATAAGTATCAACAGATAATAGTATCACAGATTCTATTACATATAATCTGCTATCTCAGAACCGAATACTTCAACAATGATCGCACTTTACATCTGATAAACTCACACTGCTTCTTCTCCTGAATTCGCACTTGAGATAAGATAGAATAAAAACTGAATGCTGAATGGAAAGAACTCAATGAATATAAATACAAGAGAGGATGAGAGACGCATCCCTTCATTAAACTCAAAGTCGGCCTCCAAGAAGAATCGCGTCCAATAAGAAATAGGTCAGCTTCATAAGAACTCGCGCCTTTTTAAAATAAGACAAGCCTCTTCACAATGTCGGCTTTAAAATAGCACCTCTTAAATATTCGTGCCTCTTCAAGAATAAATATCTCTTATAAATTAAATAGCATTAAGCTATTATTTAATTTATTGCGAATGAGGAGATCGCTGGAAGAATTCTCCTGACGCTGCATTATAAACATCAACACTCCCTCTCAGCTAGAGAGGATACTTCCAACTGCACAAGACAAATCACCTCATCGTGATGTCTACCACTATGGCTACAACCATAAGTGAACAAGAAGAATATCACCTCATCGTGATATCAGATATCGCCTCAACACGATATCAACCATAATGGCTACAACCATACTATGGTAAGTACAAGAGTTCATCACTTGCGTGATGTTGTCACCTCAACGTGACTTTCACCATGACTCTCTCAGAGGGTGAAACACAAGTACAACATATGTCATGGAGTCACACACATGACATCCACCATGACTTAGCTCAGAGGGTGGAAAC
>VDFB02311185.1:0-15287 GCA_007258455.2 Sequoia sempervirens
GGGTTGTGAATTTTCACAACCCCACTTTTTCCTTTATGCTTAAAGTTGTGAGCTTTCACAACTTTATTTAATTTATTTCTTTTTGATTTTCTCCCACTTAATTTAGTTTTCCCAATAATAACCACTTATCTCATCAAAATAAGTAAATTATTAATGCGTGATCATTGAAAAGCTTCAAACTCGCCGCCATCATTAACAATTAATTTGTGATCAATAACTAGCTAGACAACCTTTCATGAATCAAAAGAAATTAATTTTGCTTACAAAAGTGCGGAAAATCGTGTTGATAAAACATCTTGGAAATCCAATTGTTCGGCAAGCTCACCGATGGAGAATTTGTGATAACTTCAGATTGGCTCCATATTTTTGGCTAAAAACTTGCCACATTATCAAGAACCCTGATACGATGAAACCCAGTGAATGATATTTTCCTAGCTCTTCTTAAATTGCAATTTTAATTGTTTCTGCAACTTCACGTGTGGAGAATAGAAGTTTAATATCTCACAATTCGTGAAGCGTTATGACTGAAAAATTGGCCACATTAAGCGAAATGCCATTAGGAACATCCCCATAAAAGGAAGTTGCACTAGATCTTACAAATTTTCAAATTTAATTGTTTTGTAAATCCTGCCAATTTTCGTAGTTGCTCCTGAGCTTGAATGGATCAATCAACACCTCCTTTGAACTTGGCATGAAATATTGGATTTTGGTGTAATTAAATTGGACTTATTTGAGAAAAACACAATGCAAGCAATCCATGATGAAGGCTTTGGGATGACAATTTCAATCAAATGCATAACCTATACCTCAAAAACAGAAGTATTTGCATTTAGGAATGATCCATTGAGATATTTTGGCAAAAAAAGTATAAAATTTGGACATGTTAAAATGGAGGCAACAACTTCTAAGTTGACTTTTACATTTGGTTTCATATGTCATGTCCCCACCAGGTAGACTATCATAAAAGGATATTTTGCTGGCCGACACCTGTTCCCTTGGCACCAAGTCATTAATAAATAAATTTAAATTATTGTTTGGGCCGACTTCCATATAGGCCAACCCCTTCATATGCCTGGCATTCACCTTGCAAGAACTAAAATAAATAAATCAAAACTAAATATTTAGGATGGCCGACATCCATTACTACAGCACCACATTTAACAGAAATTCAAATTAAATTATTATATTTATATTGTGGGCCGACCCTATATACTGGCCGACCATACATTGATTAAGATGTTCGCCCAGGATTATATATAAAAGGGAATTATTAAGGGCAGCAAATTATATATAGCTGGCAGCAATTTTTTGAGCAGAATAAAGGAAGACAAAAGAAATGATGCCATAGAAAGGTAGTATTTAGAAGCAACGATTAGAAGAGGAGATCAAAGGTGGCAGCGCTCAGATTACATAAACTAAAAGCAGCAATTAAGGAGGATTGAAAGGATGTGTCCTTTACCAAGGAAAAGGTGGTAGTGGAAAGAGGTGACTCTTCACCCACCCATGAAGATATTAAAGGGGAGAAGGAAATACAATCAGGGGGACACAGAGATATAAGTGAAGAATAAATATATTAAAACAATTGATAGGAAGCAAAAAGGCAATCGGGAGATAGAGATCAGCAAAGGAACTTCTGAGACAGCAACATTTATATCAGATGTATTTCTGCCCATTAAGATAAGTCGATCTGAAATATGTTTATGCTTTGATTGATGATCCTTCCTAGCAGCGATCTGATCCATCTAAAATAATTAATTACTCTTTATTACCGCAGTCTGTTATATTTGTGCTATTGGCTTATTCTTCATAACAGCAGTCTGCACACATATACAATTGATTCATGTACCAGCCGTAGCATCAGATTATACATATATGCATTGACTCGTCGTTCTTTAGCACACTGATCTATATGCATGTATTGTTAATTGACTAAGTGTCTTCATAAGTGCCAACTGATCTTGTATGTTTGAACTAATAATTATTTCAGACATCAAAATGATTATATATGTATTGCTATCTATCACCTTAGGCAAGGATCTATATATGCTGTCTTCACGCATGATTTATTTATTACTGAATATTAATATCTGAGTGTTTTCTGATTGTAAACCCCCTTGGGGAAGGGCCCTGAGAAGAGCGGTGCACTTCACTTATAGTCTGCCCAATCTAAAGGAAGTGATGAGCCATGGAGGGGTGGAAATCCTGCTTACAGTTCACTCAAAACTTAAGAGAAAGGATGGTCCATGGAGGGGTGGAAGTGCCAAGACTGCCTATAAGCTCCGCCCGTTCCTACAAGTGGGGCAAAGTGTTTTCCGAGGTTGAGGTATGGTTGGGTAAAGCGGGTACAAGTCATCAACAGGGAGAGTTGTGGTATACAACCTCTTAGGTTTTTTATATGGCTTTGGGTGAACCCACCATGCCACTCCTCCTAGTTCACAATAGGTTGCATTATTGATAGTCTATAAATATGTTACCATGGATTAAGGCTAACAAATGTATATATGCATGTTTGGCAATGTTGTTTATGTGGTGAATACAGATCGAGGCTTACATCATTAAAAGAGAATTATTTATTAAAATGAAACCCTAACCCTAATTTGTTGACATTTGTGATCAATAGGCGAATTCTAGGGAAAATTAGGACAAGGGACATTACATCATATTGATGGAAAGTATTAAAAGTGCCTTGTGAACAACAGAGGGAAAACTGTTTTTTATGTAAAACTAGAACAACCTATATTGGAGGACATATCAACTAACAATCACAATATCCTTCTAATTCAACAACCTTCACATTTGGTGGCATCTTTGTGGTAAGTGTTAATGTGGACCATGTTAATTTTAGGACCAGAATTAAGGTTAAGCAGAAATAAAACAAATTCAAACAATAGAACACAACATATACCCTGGGAAAACCCTCCTTGAGGGAGAAAAACCCAGCAACAATATAACAATATATCACTTATATATTGATAAAAAAAACCAGCGATAAGCTTTACAATATGGCCAATCACAAGGCCGATATGAGGCAATGACAATGGCACCACTTCTTGATGCAAATACACAATCAATGAAGAATATCAAACTTCTCCTCAAGTCGATCTGCTGTAGCTATCGAACTCCTTCAGAATTTTATGCGAACTTACTTGAATAATAATGAATGAATATAGAGAGAGCAGTGCCTTCTATAAATACAAGTTGATATGGTCTCCTCCAAACAAGACGTCTCTTCAAGATAAGTCGGCCTCTTCATGAACCAATGCATCTCTTTGTTCTAGGCGACTCTTGGATTAGTCAGCCATAAATGAAAAATTAAAATAGAAATTAATATCTAAATGAGACGACTTTTCTCAAAGGGTCGGCAATTTATATTTAAATATTTGAATTCAATGAAAGAAAGAATCTCCCGCCGCTACCATATATCATCAACACTCCCTCTTAGCTAGGGAGATATCTTTCCAGATATCCATGTCATGGAGTCTCTCAACATGACATCCCACAATGGCTACACCCATTTGTGGAAAAGGGTTCATCACGGAGTCACTCAACGTGATATCGTCATGGAGTCACTCAACATGACGTCCACCATGGCTACTCCCATGTGTGGAAAGGAACATGTGCACAAGTGCCCATCACGGAGTCACTCAACGTGATGACGTCATGGAGTCTCTCAACATGACGTCCACCATGGCTACTCCCATTTGTGGATAAACACAAGTACAAATAATTCATCATAGAGTCTCTCAACGTGACGTTGTCATGGAGTCTCTCAACATGACATCCACTATGGCTATTCCCAGAGGGTGGAACAAACCACATCTTCGTCTCAGAGATGGACAAGGGCTTTCACCTCAAATTTCTCTGTCTCAGAGAAAAATGCATTATGACAGATAACAAAAGAATAACTGATGCTGAGCCTCCCTCTCAACAAGGGCTTCATTCTCCACAACTCCAAGCTTGTCTCGAAAATGCACAAACTTCACTCTGGAGAGAGGCTTGGTGAGAATATCAGCCGTCTGATCATCAGTGCAAATATATCTTAGTTGAATAGCTTTCCTCAGTACCATATCTCTGATGTAATGGTATTTGATCTCTACATGTTTTGTTCTGTCATGGAACACTGGATTGACAAATAGCTTCACACAATTTTGATTGTCACAATGAATAACAGTCGGCTCCAATGATTGTCCAAACTATCCTGCAAGGAGCTTCCGAAGCCACATTGCTTCTCGAGCTGCTACACATGCTGCAATATATATGGCCTCTGTAGTGCTTAGAGCCACTAAAGACTGCTTCCTACTACACCAAGAAATCATGGTAGACCCCAAGCAAAAGCAACATCCAAAGGTGCTCTTCCTATCAACTACACTCCCGGTCCAATCATAATCATAATAGCCTTGTAACTTTAGATCTACATTGGAAGAATATCTCAAGCCATATCCAATTGTGCCACACAAGTATCTCAAGATATGCTTTGCTGCAACTAGATGAATTTGCCTTGGTTCACACATGAATTGACTGAGGGCACTCACTGCATAGCAAATATCTGGTCTAGTATTGACTAGATACATCAATGATCCAATCAACTGCTTGTACATGGTGGGATCTACCAGATTTGAACTCGCTACTGAATCACTCAATTTCTTCAAATTTGTTTCCATCGGTGTAGATATAGATTTGCAATCCATCATCCCAAATCTCTTCAAGATATCTATGGTATATTTTCCCTGAATTAGAATAATCTCATTGGTTCTCTGTCACACTTCCAATCCTAGAAAGTAATGCATGAAACCTAGATCCTTCATCTCAAACTTAGAAGCTAACTCGCATTTGACAATGAGATATTCTGCTCCAGTAAGAAATAAATCATCAACATAAAGAACCAAGATTAAATCCTCACCATCAACTACCTTGAAGTAAATATTTGAATCTGCATCATTCTTGGAGAATCCCAAGCTCATCAAGTATCGATCAATCCTCTCATAGCAAGCACGAGGTGCTTGTTTAAGGCCATACAATGCCTTCTTCAATCTGCATACATGAGATTCCTTTCCATGAATCACAAACCCATCTGGTTGTTCAATGTACACTTCCTCTTCAATCACGCCATTAAGAAATGTTGTCTTTACGTCCATTTGGTGTAGCTTCCATCCCTTAGCTATTGCAATAGCAATAATAGTCCTAATGGATGTATAACGAGCAACTGGAGCAAATGTCTCTTCATAATCTATTCCCTCTTTCTGAGAGAATCCTCTAGCCAAAAATCTTTCTTTGTACTTCTCAATGCTCCCATTAGCTGCATGCTTGATCTTGAAAAGCCCATTTGGAAGATACTACTGATTTTCCTTTAGGTCTTGGTACAATATCCCAAACATCATTCTTGATAATAGACTGATATTCTTCTGCCATAGCATCTCTCCATACATGCTGACTTGATGCTTCCTCAACACTAGAAGGCTCAAACTCAATGATATGACTCATCAATGCTACATAGCTAGGAAACTTCTGTGGTCTTTTGCTTTCTCTGAATGTGCCTCTAGGAGCTGCATACTTCTTTGCATCTTGCATAGTTTGTCCAACCCATAGAGGTCTCTTTCGACATATAGCAATATCTCTTTAACCATTAGTAGGTTCTATGGGATCAACTAGATCACTAGCCTCTTTTGGTTCAGTAGACTCCCTCTGAATCTCAGGAGTATGATCAACACCCATATCCTGAGGAGTCTCCTGATCTTCATTATCTATCTCCATGTATGACCCTTTAGATCTTTTGAATGCAACATCTTCCTCAAAAGAGACATTCCTGCTGATCTCAATTTGTTTCTATCTTGGAATGTAAACCCTGTAGGCCTTTGAAGATTCATTGTAACCCACAAATATTCCTTTCTTGCCAGATGGTTCTAACTTAGATCTCTTATCTTTAGGCACATGAATATAAACAAAACAACCAAAGATTCTCAAATGACTAACCTCAGGTTTCACACCTGTGAAGGCTTCTTTAGGAGTCATATTTTCCAATATTCAATGAGGGCTCCAATTCTGAACATACACAACAATTTTGGATGCTTCTGCCCAAAGGAAGGTTTGTAAGTCTTGATCATGAATCATAGCTTTGGCTGCCTCAACTATGGATCTATTCTTCCTTTCTGCAACTCCGTTTTGCTGAGGATTGTATGGAACACAAAACTCCCTCTTAATTCCTGCCTCAATGCAGAAATTACGAAAGCCTCCAAAAGTGTATTCTCCTCCGTTGTCAGTTCTCAGAACCTTGATCCTCTTTCCGGACAAATTTTCAGCTAGAGCCTTAAATTCTTTGAATCTATCAAGTACCTCTTTAGACTTCAAAAAATAAATCCAAGTCTTTCTAGAGTAGTCATCAATGAAAATTACATAATACCAAAATCCACTCAAGGATGCCACAGACATTGGACCACACAAATCATAATGGACAAGATCTAGAATACCTTTAGATCTACTTTCACTACTATGAAAAGGACTTTTAGAATTCTTACCCATTGCACAACCTCTGCAAACGCCATCATGCTCCTTACTGAGCTTCGGTAATCTTGTAACCATCTTCTCCATGGATGGAAGGGCTCTGAAATGAAGGTGAGCAAGTCTTCTATGCCATAGCTCACATGAACTAGAGGAATCATGCAACAGTGCTTGAATTGGGCGAATAGAAAGTCTATATAAACTCTCTTGACGAACATCAATCACTTGAGCTGTTTTGATGCTAGAGTTCTTCGGCCAAGCAAGAACTTTTCCGTTAGAAAATGCAACTTGATATCCTTTGTCCCCCAAAGCTGAAATTGATACAAGATTCCTCTTGATTCCTGGTACAAACAAGACATCACTCAAATGAAGAGGGATGCCAGAATCTAAGTGAAGAGAGGTGGCTCCAGCACCTTTCACTGAATAGCAAGCATCATCTCCGATTATCACTTGAAGATTGGTTTCTCTTTCTACCAAATATGAAAGATGCTCTCTATATCCTGAAATGTGTCGAGAAGTGCCACTATCAATCAACCATGTGCTATTGTCGGTTGGAACATTGCTTGATAGGGAAAAGATGAATAGAAATCCTCCTATGTTGTCTCTTGAATCCTTCTAAGGTGAGACATCATCAACATCCGCAGTGGAAGCATGTTGCTTTGGTCTTGTTGCACAATCTCCAACATAGTGACCATACTTGTCACATCTGAAGCATCGAATATGGGAGAGATCCTCCTCGCAGAATCCGATTTCCTGTCTCTATTCCTCTTGAAATTTCCTTTTCTCCCTTCTCTTCCCTTCCTTCTTGAAGTTTGAGCAGCAAGAACATGATTGTCTTCATTGTGAGAGCTTCGACCATTACCTCTTGCTGCCAACCTGGATTCCTCTTGAATGCAATCTGCTCTAAGACGATCAAACTTTGGTAATTTAGATCTTCCACTGATACCTTGGATAAATGGCTCCCAAGATTGAAGAAGACCATTCAGTGCCAACACGACTAAGTCTCTATCTTCAACTATATCTCCAATGGTATATAGTCTATGTTACACCGGGATGCGTCCCCTGCCCCAAAACCCTCCGTCCTCGTCCCCTGCCATCCCGGGGACGGGGGATAGCAAAGGGGATGTCCCCCTGTCGTCCCCAAAAATGCAAAATCCATCAGAACACCAGGAAACGTTTCCTTCACTTTGGGGACGTTTCCTCATCCCCAATACGGATTGGGGATGTTTCCTCGTCCCCAATACAAATTGGGGACGGTTCCCTGTATCAGGGACGGCTAGCTGTCCCTGCTGGCTACAAGTCAAAATATATTAGAAAACAATTAAAAAATGATTTTTTAAAGGTTTAGTTCCTTCGCGCAGGGCCCACCAACTTTTTAATGTTTTAATTGTTTGGGCTAAAGTCTGAAAAAGAGTAAATATTAAATCTTTTAGTTCCACTTTTGCCAGAGGATGATAGTGACTCAGATAGTTCTAAGTCTTTGGATATTCATAGCCTGAATGAGGCTTAATTTCATAGACTGTTGTATTTAATATTTTGATTTTCATGTTTGAACTATGAGACTTTTGGATACATGTTTGAGACATTTGGATATTTCATATTGATAGACCATGGTTTTATTGATGTTTGATACTGCTGTGATAAATTTTATAATGCTTTAATGACATTTCATATGCTGTTATAGTACTACTCTCACGATTTACTTACATATTGATATTGTTGTTATCAATTATTAATTTATCGACATATCTATCTCTTTTCCTTTCTCTCTCTCTCTCTCTCTCTCTCTCTAATATATTAATAAATTTTGAAAAAATCATATATATATATGTATTTTGTATGTCACCGTCCCCTGCCGTCCCCAAAAAATTGCCCCTTAGGAAACGTCCCAGAAACGCGTCCCCTACTGTCCCCACGTCCCCGTCCCCAACAGGCCGTGGAACATAGCATATAGTTGATCTTTTAACTCAATGATCTTCATAAAGAAGGAGATGACTGAATCTCCTTTAGCCATCTTGATGTGATGTAGCTGTTGCCTCAAAGCAAGAGCTTTGTTGGTGTTATTGATCTCATACAATCCCTCCAAGGTCTTGAACATATCTCTAGCCCTCTTCAACTTGGAGATAATAGGCACAAGGTGATCCTTCACAGAATCAATTAAGATCTTCTCGACCTTTGTGCCATTCTTCCTCCATTGTGTTTTCTCAATCTCATTGGAAGGCTCGGGCACCTTGCTCTCCACAAACTCGAGAATATCATTTTCTTCCAATGCAATAAGAACTCTAAACTTCCAAGAGGTGAAGTTAGATGCACCATCAAGTCTATCTTCAACCTTGAGTCCGTTCACCATTTTCGAAGCTAAGATAGACTCCCTTAGATGAGAAGAAGAGAAGAAGATTTCGCTGCTTAAACAAATCTGATCACGATCTTTTGCTTAAACTTGCTCTGATACCATGTTAATTTTAGGACCAGAATTAAGTTAAGCAGAAATAAAACAAATTCAAACAATAGAACACAACATATACCCTGGGAAAACCCTCCTTGAGGGAGAAAAACCCAGCAACAATATATCACTTATATATTGATAAAATTGAGCAGCAATAAGCTTTACAATATGGCCAATCACAAGGCCGATATGAGGCAATAACAATGGCACCACTTCTTGATGCAAATACACAATCAATAAAGAATATCGAACTTCTCCTCAAATCGATCTGCTGTAGCTATCGAACTCCTTCAGAATTTTATGTGAACTTACTTGAATAATAATGAATGAATATAGAGAGAGCAGTGCCTTCTATAAATACAAGTTGATATGGTCTCCTCCAAACAAGATGTCTCTTCAAGATAAGTCGGCCTCTTCATGAACCAATGCATCTCTTTGTTCTAGGCGACTCTTGGATTAGTCGGCCATAAATAAAAAATTAAAATAGAAATTAATATCTAAATGAGATGACTTTTCTCAAAGGGTTGGCCTCATTAAATTTATATTTAAATAATTGAATTCGATGAGAGAAAGAATCTCCCGCTGCTACCATATATCATCAACAGACTACTTGCTGAAAACTAGCACAAGGGCATAATACTAAGGACTTAAGCCTTTCTTCTAGAAAGTTTTTGAGGTGGTCATTACCAGCAAAGATTTCATGCATTCTTCTCAAAGCTATCATACAATAGGGCTTTGTTGATATAATATTCACAACTACAAGTTTATAAGTCTGAAATCTGTGTTCATATATTGAATTATGTTTTTAATTTCTCTTCTCTGTGAAATACTCAAAACTCATTGATGAGCAATGAATCTTAACTAGTACAAGATAAGAAACTATTCCCACTTGATAGCATTCAAAGAAGCCTTAACGAGAGGGTGCTCAACATGATTAGAAGTAAAAATGACAAGAAAACTGTAACCTAAAAACAGCTGTTATAATCCTGCAATATAGAGGTCATGATTTTTTCTTGTGGTAGCGAATGACATTTTTCTACACACTTTTGTCCCGCAGCTTTCATACCAAGCTGGCTACAATGCCATTAGATATGTTTATGATTTCATACCTCTCTTTTTGAACTCGACAGATCTACTTTGCTTTGTGATTATTTTTGGCAATCATCAGTGGGTCACTCATATATGGATTAAAATTTGTAATCTTAGAACATTAGATCTATTAATGTGATTCTCATTTTATTAGTCCATAAGTTTGAGACCTTCAATATACTGTTCACAAGGTCCAAAACAAATTTCTCATCACATATGGGCTTATTCATATTGTGATGATGTGTAGATCATTGAATATCGAATGCCTTGAACTGTAACACATTTATTTTGATTGATATTTTTTAATCCTTAGATCCTTATAAAACCTTATATTGTGAATAGGATTGTGCTCTTTAATTTTCTCCTCTTGTTTGTGGTGATTGTAAGTCATGTTTCTAATTTTCAATTTAAGTGAAATATTTGGACTTTCCAAGTTCAATGTTATTAGATTTCCACAATCCATAAGAAATCAAAGAAATTATTTCTGGATTAGATTGTGTAAGCTTTTTTGGATCAACGTTTCGGATCACACTCTGTGATCCATCATCAGGATAGAGAGCTCAAGGAGATGAAAAAACTGAGATTTATATGCTATCCCTGTGAACTTTTTTGATAATATTCTCTTTGAGCTTTTTATTATGAAGGCTCTAAGCTTCAAGTGAAAAGTGATATATTTCATTTTTTAATATTCCCACTTGATTAACCTATCAACTTGCTTCTAGCAATTTATTCACCAGCTGTTTTATGTGTTCTTGATTTGATTAAGTTTTTGGAAACTGTTGCATTATGACTGCTTCTTCATGCATGTCTGATGATTTTAAGCTTTTTGTTAAATTTCAGGTCATTTTCTTTTGAGGCATCCAAGCTTTTGATATATTTTTATGCTATAAAATTAAATGCTATTTTTTGTTCTTTTTCTTTAAAGGGAAATGAAGGAATTTGATAATGTACATTAAATTCTATGTTTGGTCAAGATTTAGATGGAATTCCATTCCCTTGTGTATCTCACATTTGTTGTGAAACTTTTAGGTGCTGGTCAGCTATACATGTGGGGCAAAGTGAAACAAACTGGTGACAATTGGATGTATCCGAAACCAGTTTTTGATTTGAGGTTGTAAAAATATCTTTACCTTGTATTTATATTTTGACTTCAATTTTGGTTATAATGGTAATTGTATACATGTTCTTTTGTTTCTCTCAATTTTATTTCATCAATAACTTTTCTAAAAGGTAGGCTGGTTTGAATTTCTTCCTATCAATATCTTGTTTATTTTATCTGTTATACTTATAAACCCAAACTACCATTCATGTTGGGTTTAAGCATTTCTTATATAGTTTTCTGATGTATTTTGAATGTAAAGTTAGCACTGTTGACTTCCTTTTCACACTGGTTGAAAACATATCGTTTCCATTTTTCTTGTTTCTTCTCCACAATTACGGTGGGGATATAACCTGATGTAAAATGGCATATTTGGTTTGCTGTTTGATGTAAGTCTTGATTGTTTAGTATAGAGTTGTCTTGATTTTCCCCAAAGTAGCCAAATACGCCCACATCCCTTCCTGGGCGCATGTACTACTGTACCCTATATGGATACGTGTATGATACGATGCGGATATGCGGCAGATACTGTATCCAAATGTGCCCAAAACCCCTAGTTTTTCAGCCATGCCAGATATTGTGTAATTTGATTTTAAAAAATCTGATGTGAATCTTCCTAAACTTAATTTAAAAAACTTCAATCTAGCATTTTTTTTTTTGCTTTTTGTATAGACAAAACCTACATCAATTGAGGCATTTTTCTACTTTAGTAACCCATTTTTCTGGGTCTTCTTCCAACACAATTGTACTGTTTTTTTTGGTGTATAAATTTTTATAGTTTTAAAAAATTAATTGTTTATAATTTTATATTTATATTATGTTGTTTAAATTTTAGAGATTTAAAAAATAAAATTATCTTTTAAATATAAATAAAATTATTTTTTAAATATAAATAAAATTTATTAATATATTTAGTTGTTTAAACTTTATTCTTTACCAAATTATTAATATTTAAATTTAAATTTACTAATTTTATTATTGTTTTAAATTTTTAATTAAGATTTAAAAAATCAAATGTGTGAATTTTTATTATTATTTTTTGTTCAGTAAAATGCAACCTTGGGGGTTGCTTCCTTTCTATTGATTCAAAAGTTATAATTACATTATTATTGGGCATCAAAATTACAGAATTGCCCCTGTATCAGAAATATCAATGCTAGTGTATAAATAAATCTGGCTTATACTATGACTTTTAACCCATCGCTTATGCCTGTCATTAATATTTAACTATTGTAGATACAAAAAGTTTTTTCTTTACAGAACATAGCCATTCATTTCAATTCAGTGAGGAGCAGCCAAGGAATTTTCAGAACAGTCTTTGAGAAAATCTGCCAAGCAGGCCAAACCTTCAGCATCACCAGTTCCTTATATTTAGATATTTTCCTTTTTCAATTTATTTAAAATTTACTTTATTTTATTTTAATTTAGATGTTCATTTAAATGAAATTATTGTTAATTTAATTATAGGTCCTGTTTTGTATATTTTTTTGGATATTGTAAATTGTTAAATCAGCTTATAATTATTTATGTAGCAATTATGTGTCTATATTGCTTTTAAAGTAATGAAATTTCCTCTAATAACTTAGAAAATTGTGTTAAACATATGTGCATGTGTTTTTTATGAACGTAATATCCAGCCGAATCCATATTAGGGGTCTTCAAAAGTGGCTGTACACATATCCAATACCGTATCCATATTTGTGTCCATGCAACTTTGATTTTCCTGTCTCTGTTTTGCTACCAAATCCTTAGCTTTAAAATTATGTTAATGGGTTTGTCTAGTATGGGCACTTACTGAATGGGATGGTTACAGGGATGGGCACGGGTCCAGTCTGGTTATGGCCAGGGCATGGCCCTGCCAATGTGGATACCCTCTGTTACCTGGGAAGGCATGGCCATGCTCTGGGTGTACCCAGGCCAGACCTGGGCGAACCCATGCCAAGAATTTAAAATAAACTGCCCAGAATTGCATTAAGGGTGCAGCCTTTGCAACACATTTTTGTCTACCAGCAGCCTGTGGATGGTGAGACAGAGAGCCTACAGCCAGGCACTGCAGCAGTGGCAGTGCTTCAATTTCAGTGTCAGAACCACCATTTTTTTCTCTAACTTTTGGTTATGAGTGTGATCACAACTTCTGAATGGTGATTCCTGGTAAACAGGTTCTCTTCAAATATTTAAATGTCATTAGATGGCTCCATTTTTCCAGGTTTTCATTGGATACAGATGGCACCAACTCTTCATGGTGTAGGAGACAATTAAGAAAATTAGACTTTTTAAAAATGTATTGTTTTACATCATAAAAATTTCGGGTTCAGTTTATTTTTAGAACATGTCTTACTAAATATTATATAGTTTAAACTGTATAATTTGCCTGTAACATTTCATAACCAATCTGGAGGATAGAGTTTAATTTAAATTTTTTTATCTGCTTACAATTGGTATGTTTTTTTTGCAACTTACGGGTATAAATTTATATGTATGGCTGAACCTGGGAAAAAATCACCATACTGCCAAACCCAAACTCCGAACCCCAAACTGGTAGCTTTGTTCTAAAATATGGAGAAGAGAACATGTGTATTTATTTTATGTATACGGTCCATCTTGACAAATGCATTCAGTAGATTGACTCAATATGGTCCATCTTGATAGGTGCATTCAGTAGATAGATTCAATTGACGTAAGATGTCTAGAAAAAGGACCTCATTAAACCACTTCATTTTTGGTTTCTTTGTTGTTATAATGTGCTGTTTCAATGTAGACTTATTAATGCAACAGGAACTTGGGGTATGCCAGTCAACCGATCTCTTACAAGATCAGGTCCTATTGTTAATGTTACGTAATATAACATAGCAGGCTTTTGTGTGGAGATAAACTTTAGACTTCAATCTGTGCATATTTTAGCCATGCGTAATCCTCTTGTCAATTCATTCTTGAATGCATATCTATTAAGAATTGTGTCAGTTTTCATATACCAATATTTCTTTTTGTTTTTATGATATGCTACTTGTTGATGCGTGTTTTATGACACAACAAACATTCTAGAATAAAGTGTCAAAGACGCTCTATCCCCTCTTGAAAAACTACCTTATATGCTAAGACTGCAAAAAAGATCATACGACAATTCCAATGTTTCAGTTAGGTGTGGATGAGCTCAATGTTCATTGTGATATGCTGGTAACACAAAGGGACTTATGCTAGGCTTGTTCAATTCACAATGAAGGTCTACACAATGAAACTCTATTGCTTGGGTCTTGGATCAAACAAACTAAAAAAGGAGATAAGGGTTCAAAAGTTCTAATCTACTTCCTAAGAATTCAAGAGACGGTATTGACTTGGTGGAACCAATAACCACGCTTTGCTTAGCCATGCTCAACGACAACTACACAAAGTGGGTGCAATCTTCAAGGGAGTGTGCTTATGATTTTCATGTCATGAATAGCTACCATCAAATTGAACAATATTTATCCACTGAAGCAAGCATCCATGTTAAGTTCAAGCTAACTACGATTATTGTCGAAAATCATCCATTCAAAGAAAGTATAGAGCAAAAGTTTCCACCCATAAATCAATAATTTATCAAATCTTGTATCCATCTAAGGCCATGAAATGAAATCTAAACTATGATGAGGGATAAGTAAACCATGCCAACTCCAAAATAAGAGAAGCACCATCAAAACAATGCATGCATTATTTATTACTTCCAGCAGTCATAATACAAATAATTATAGCCAATTTATAGACTACCCAAGTACAATTCAATGGCCAAGATTGATTTAGGATCAACAACCAAGATTACAAATAAAACCCTAATTAGGGTTTGTTACCTCTCGACCAATGAGAAAATTACATTCGAGGACACTTGTCCTTTTTGCTAAATATGAACCAACAAATAAAATAGAAAGTTGTTGCATGTTGATTTGGAATAATTTGATTGGTTGGAAGATGACGAGGCGCCACCTCAATGTGCCGGATGCCTTCCTTGGTTGCTACGTGGTTGCCTCAGAATATTTTCCTTGTCGATGACTCTATCCGTTGTGCTTTGATCTTGGATGACTTTGGCTTCTTCTTCTTACCTAGCCTTGGAGCAAGTGTCATTCCTTTGGATTTCCTCTCTGAATTATCCAATTTGTGTCAAGAAATTGTCTAAGTATGAAAATT